>JAMXBD010000506.1:600000-892031 GCA_024138025.1 Combretum micranthum
ATTTATGTTAAGAAATTTTAATAAAAAGGGGATCAAAAGGCCCTACTAGTGTAAACTGGAAAATAAACATGATCTAAAGTTAAGTTTTGTTATAAGATGATGACAGAAGTGATAAATGGAGGTTCTTTTTTTTTTCTTTTTTTTTTGGCTAAAGATAAATGGAGGTTCACACATGAAAGTTTTGAAAATTGTAGAGGAACCATGAGGAGTTTGGTGATTGCTGTCAAAATACATGTTTTAGCTTGTTAGAGACGAATATAGTTGAGTATAGGCATAAACAGAATCATCTAATACCTTTTAGATCACCAAAAATTTATCCCAAAACATGTTTTATGGAAATATGAAGTTTAAACGCAAAATACATGAAACTTAGAAAAGCATGACTAGTACATGACGTCACGTTTAAGTCGTGCTTCCTTATGATCCTCGAAACATGAAAAATAAGTGAAAACCATAACAACATGATGGGAAGACAAGTCGTGTTTCACATCGTGCTTCTTTTTGTCCAAAACGCAGAGGAAAACATGAACCTAGAAAAGCATGATGGGAACATGACGTCGTGTTTCCCCCATGTTCCTCTCTATCTCAAAAAATGAGCTAAAGTGCAGAAAAACATGGGGAGATACATGAGCCCATGTACCCATTGCACTTTTCTTTTTGAAGGAACACGAGGGGATATATGCCCCCGTGTACCCCCTATGCTCTTTGCCAACCTTTTTATAACTTTACATTTTCTTGCTTGAATCGTACGAAACTTGACCCAGTTCTTTCCTTAACCTTAAGTAGCCTTCTACGACCTTAAAAATACATATTTAGCAAGTATTAATGCCCTATTCATGGTGTATATCATTTAAACACATTTAATCCAAATGCCCAACATGAATGGAAGTAATTCATACTTCATAATTAGAATAGAACACTAAGAACTAAACAAGATCAGTGGACTATAGGAACCTATTCTTCAAAGGTCAAGAATCAAGACCCAAAAAAATATAGCCCACTAAGGGTTGGTTAACCTAAGCCCAAAAACTGCCCCTAACCTCCAAAATTAACTAGATAGCTTGGTAAAGTGAAACAAATGACCCTTTAAATATTATCTTTGAGTAGATATAGTTGAACTAGAGTGACCTAAATGTAGCAAACATCATAAATGAAATAAAGGTAGTAAAACTTGAAGTAATTCCCGACTTTAATTGTGAACAGTTATTTGACTTTGAGTTTGGGAAAGGATAACAAGATCAAATTGATTAACAGGTACGCAGTAACTGTGTGTTGCTTGTTATGATAGAATTAATAATCAGATTAAGAATTTATACTCAACTTAATTGAGTGTTGGTTGCTGCTTGGTTGCTTAATCCAAGAGTGGCACCCCCGTTTCAGGATGATACGATAGCTATAGGCACTTGGATCCCCACGAAGTGCATGGTAAGGACAAGTGGGTGGTCGATAGGAGAGATTCTGAAATCCAATGGTCAATTAGGAGCTAGTGAGAAGTTGCAACGGAGTTATACGGGGGTGTGGGCTTTTACATAAATGTTGCAATGTACTGTGCTTATTGATGGTTGTTTGTGAGGAATTGAACTGTACAAGACTATTTCTTTCTTTTCTTTCCAATAAGTATTGGGGACTTATCAAATCCCCCTCTTCGATGTGTGATTTGCTGAGGGAACCCTACGCCTTTTGTTCGATGAGAGTCATGAGTACTCTTAAGTGTGTTAGTATTTCAAGGACGTTGGGATACCTTATTTATGGACTTTAATTTAACTATTCTAAACTATGGTTGATGCATTAGATTAGGGGCGCATGGCATGTGGTGTGTGCTTATATTATTATGTACTGGGCTTCATAGCTCATTCTTTAATATTCCAGGTTTCGTTGGTGGCTCGATGGGAATGAGTGCTATGCAGAATGGCTTAGTAAAATTGCAATGTACGAGATATGCATTTTATGAGTTTTTCATGTAAAAGTTTTATTGTAAGCATGTTTTATAATTTGGATAATTGTAATCAAGTAAAAATCAATGACTTTTGTTCAATTTGACGTAGACCTTTAAGTCCAAAAATTTTGTGGTTAAGTTATAGTTATTTGATGGGCCATATGGGTAATATTTATAAATGACTATTAGTGATACTTATTTTCTAAATAGATTGAATTCATAGGTTTTAATGAACTTGAACCATGAGTAAACGAATGCCACTCCATTAGGAATTTTTTTTTAAAAACACTAATAACGATCTCTCAATTTAAAACTTAATTTAGAAACCCATTCAATAATAAAATGCTTTGCACATATTGTTTGGAGGTGATACGTGCAGTGAAATAACCACACCCTTAAGTACCTTAAAGGCTAGGTTGTTTCAAGCTTGAACGCATTAGTGACAGGTGCAAGAGTTGTATAACATTAACCCTACCGTTCTAGATGAGAGGCAATGTGTTCTTCATTCTGAGTTCTGTTTGATCTTTTGGAACAGTATTACGATAGCACTTCAGCGTTTCTCTCAATTTTTGGATCTCCTAAATGAGGAGGAGCTCTCAGTATTTATAAAGCTTAACTCTTAATAACATCCGTTGGATTGTACTGATCATCAACGGGTGAGATAAGTCCACCCAATGATGGATTTCTCCATAGGCTCTCTAGCCCATAGAAAGCCTCTTTCGGAGCATAAGCTCCTTGAGAAAGATTAAGAATAGATTGATCGGTCTAATCAAATAGTCCTTATTCCAAGCCCACCATGCCAAATCTCTTTTAGTCATTCCAATTTCATGGACTTGACTCTCTAGGTCTTGTCACTCAGCCCAAAGAGTCAAAGTCCAAATTTTGCCCTCTACAAATTTAAACCCTAGTTTTCTTAACATTTTTATTATTTTTCTATCTTACTTATTAGTCTAGTTTCATTACTTAGTTACTTAGTTTATGTACTTGATAATGTGTTGATTAGAAGCATAACAAATTGACATTCACACCTTATATTAGAATAGCATGTTTTAATTTTGTCGCATCTAGTATATCATTATAGTTCACAATAATTCAAGAAAATGAGATTAGTATATGATCATAATTTTACTATGGATAAAATCTCTCTTCACTATAAGTTTTACATATTTATTTGCATTAATGATAAGAAATATATAATCGAAATCTTATAATATAATGTATTTTTTATTTTATAACAAAAAAATAGTTTGAATTGCAAACCAAACCATATTAAACCCTTTTTTTATTCGAAAATTGCAAATCCAATTGTATAGTTATGTTCGAATTTAAAATAAATTTTGAAGCAAAATATATAATTCGGTTCAATTCATAACAAAAGCATGTCATTAAAACATGAGGGTAAAAAGTCCATTAAGCAGGGAAAACCTAAGAGTGAGGGGTCGTTTTAAGTTCCATTAGCTAGTAGCAATATTAGGGCTAGGGCAAAAGAAGTCTTATGACTTTCAACAAATATTAAAAAACGAGGCATCTAGCAATGGTAATAAGCCTATATTAATATGCTTCTTATGTAATATACCACATAAGCTAGTTATTGTCCATACAGAGCCACACTCGAATGCCATTGAAAAGAAGGCAAAGAGGACATGTCAAGATAAAGATTAAGAGAAGTTAGAAGGAGAATGTGAAGAGATGCACAAGATGAGAGCATTACATCATGCTCGCTATCAAAAAAGCTTCAATAACACGCAACAAAGCTAAGGTTAACAATGAGCTAATGTATGTTGAGCTGCACATCAACAACTAAAGTGACAGCGTAATGATAGGCTCAAGACTACACATAACTTAATTAATGTAACTGAGGCTAAGATATTGGGGTTAGTGCTAACAGAGGTTGCTAACCATATCAAAGTTTTGAACTCCATAGCTCGTTCAATCCAAGAAATTTCCAAGAGTGTCAAGGTGAAAAATGGAGATTAAGATGGGAGGCTCAACTTCACTGTTGTCCCTATAGATAATTTTAGAATAGTACTAGCCATGAGTTCTCTATGAAATCCCCAGGTTGCCTCTATGTTATGTAGATTACTTGATGTTTAAGGGCAACAAGTCATGTTATGTACCTATTCAAAGAAATAGGGTAGACAGTGAAAGCTTCAATGGAAATAATATGAAGGCCATGATGCTATCAGCACTCCAACTAATCCAAAGGCTCCATCACCAGGATGCCTACATTACTTACTACTCTAATAAAGAAATTGGATGGAGGGAACAATGAGATACTAGGGGAAATTTGAAGCGTCCTAAAGGATTTCAATGGCGTCATGCTTAACAAGCTACCCAAGGAGTTACTTCCTAGAAGGCCCATGGATCATGAGATGTAATTAATCTTAAAGGCCATGTCGCTTGTCAGAGCTCCATGCAAATTCACCTCCTAATTGTCGAGTTGAGGAAGCAGTTAGATGAGTTGTTGGATGCAAGCTTCATTCGATCTTAAAAGGCACCATACAAGGCTCTCGTACTAATCCAAAAGAAGCACGATGGGAGTTTGAGATTATACTTGACTATCGACTATCAAAAAGTTTACAGTGAAGAATTATGCTATATACTTCACCAAATTGGATCTTCACTCAACCTATCATCAAGTCGGGATCGTTGAAGGTAATGAGCCTAAAATTACCTATTTTACTCATTATGGCACCTGTGAATTCTTTGTAATGCCATAGTCACACCAAAACATTCTTGCAAGCTTTTTTACTTTAATGAACAATGTGTTTCATGAGTACTTAGATAGTTTTGTTGTCATCAAACTTGATGATATCTTGGTGTAAAGTAGGACATTGGAAGACCATATCGAACACTTACAAATGGTCTTTCAAAAGCATAGAGGACCACTTTTACATGATGCATAAGAAGTGGGCCTTTGTTTAAAAGCATATAAGCTTTCTTAGACACATGATTATTGAGGGGAAGGGAAGAGAAAGCCGAATAGATGAAGTCAAGGTAGAAGCAGTCATAAAGTAGTATGTCCCAAGGAATGTCACTTAGTTTGCTCTTTCTTTAGACCCTACCAACTATTATCAAAGGTTTGTGGAGGGTATAGTTGTCAAAACCGCGAGTCTATGAATTTACAATTCTACAAGTCTTTTTCGAGTTAAAATTGATATAAAATCATTTTAGTGTAGACTCATGGTAGAAACACGAGTTTAATTTTACGATTCATGATTTTGCAATTCTACCAATTTGATACAAGTCTATACAATTCCATGTGATTTTACTTGATTTGATTGTAATGAGTTACCAAAACTAAGGAAAAAAATTTTTCTTCCATAATTTAAAACATATTCATCAATTATGAATGAAATTGCACCATATTTATCTCTAGCTTAAAAAAGCTATACAACTAACTTCACTATTAAAGATTTATAATCTATTAATTAATAAATAGTCAAGAAAGAAGATATAATTAAATTATTGAATATAGACTGGGAGGATATTTATTCAAAATAAGTGGTAAGGAAACATATGACAGTGTTATTATAGAGAAAGTTAGTGTACTTATAGATATGAAGAGTGATAAGAGTAAGATCAAAATAATTTGATTTTATGAAATTAATAATATTGAACATGAAGCATGAATGAATATTTCAAATGATGATAATGATGTTGATGGTGTTGGCAAAAATGATGATTACTAATTTACTTTTAGTTTTGTTTGTTACAATAATGATTTATGTTTATTACTCTATTTATATCAAAGGCAATATTTGTATTATTTTTTATGGTTCATATGACAATTATAGTTAATTGTTTATATCATAACTTATGTTATGACTAAATTTATATTGAATTTATTTTCCAAATGTATTGCACTTTTCTCATGAAAGATATAAGCATGTCTATAGTATTTGAGCAATAGTTTGCATAGGTCATAAAAATATTACATTTTGATTCTATGCTCTGATTCTACAGACCTTTTGACAATTCTAGGTAAAATCGCAAGTCTAAGAACCTTGTGGAGAGGTTTTTTAGAAGAGTTGCTTTCTTCATAAATCTTCTCAAGAAGGACCATGCGTGGTCCTAAAGCGAGAAGTACCAAACAACGTTTAAAGAGTTAAAGCATGCTATGATAGGTGAGCTAATTTTCGTCGTCCTTAACCTCTCCAAACCATTTTAAGTTCACACGAATGCCTCAAACATTGCCTTGGATAGAGTATTGTTGCAGGAAAGCCCTCAAGTGGCATGTGAGAGCAAGAAGTTAAAACCCACTGAGTGTAGATACTCAACTTAAGAGAAGGAGTTGTTGGCAATTGTATAGTGCCTTAAGACATGGAAGTACTATTTACTATGGTTCAAATTCTTGGTGAAGACAAACAATTTTGTCGCCATCCATATTTTGACTCAAGCTAAGTTCATTGCCAAGTAGGTAAGATGGTAGAAGTTCCTTATAGATTTCCATATAGAGATCATGTAGCGTAGTAGATAAACAAATCAATTAGCAGATGCATTGGATAAAAGAGCATGTTTAGCCTTGTTAAATCACTTAACAATTTTCCAATCAAGTCTTCATACAAGAGTATATTAAAACCACTTAAGCAAAGGCCAGTTAGCCTAGACTTTGAAGTAATTGATTGAAGAGGGCAAGACTTTGAGATATTAGGTTAAAGGTAATCTAATCTATACAAAGGCCCGTCGCTTCAAATTTCCCAACTTAGGGAACTTGAGAAGGGTGGTCATGAAAGAGTGTCATGAGACATTAAAGGCTGACCATCTTGGTTGATAGAGGATAGTGATTTGTTCAAGCAAGGCTATTATTGGCCGAGATATGAAGGAAGATGAGACGAACGAGATTGAGACATGCTTAACTAGTTAGCAAGACAAAATCAAGAGACAAAAACCTACGGAGCTATTGAAGCCCCATCAAAAGACTCCTCACCCATGGGAGAGTGTCTCCATGAGCTTTGTTATTTCCTTTCCAAAAGTAAGGGAGCACCATCATTTTTGTTGTTAGCAAGACATGCTTAGCTATTGATGGAGACTTGCTTGACAAGTCAAGGCTATTACTAGTCGATATATGAAGGAAGATGTGATGAGATAAATCGAGACAACTAGTTAACAAGACAAGATTGAGAGGCAAAAACCTCCAAAGCTGTTAGAGCCCATTCTAATGACTCCTGACCCATAGGGAGCGTCTCGATAAACTTCATCACTTCCCTACCAAAAGTGACGGCGCATCTATTCATTTTTGCTGTTGCTTTTTATAGGTTTTCCAAGTATGCAACTTTCATCTTGACCATAAAAGAGTTCAAATACAATTGCAATTGCTCAACTCTTCTTTAAACATTTAGTGAATTTATGTATTATGTGGCTTTTTAAAGTTTTATTTATTTGTGTATGATTGGTTAAGAGATGTTTCGATTGAATTACTAGCGTTTGATGGAGATTTTTTGTGGAAGTGATGGAAAAATAGGGTATGAGAATATTTTTCTTTATATTTGGCCAGTGATTATACAATGATATCAATTTGATAGGTGATTTTTGTATAAAGGAAATCAATGAAAAAGTAGTAAGGGCTACAATTTTAGTTATGTCGAACTTATCTCTTGGTACAAAATGTTGACCTCCTCTGTTGAGAGGAAATCTACACTAACTCATGTCTTCATTTACTATCCCATCTTTTTAAGAGACAATTTTAACTTGCTTAAATCTGAGATTATTTTCACCTAAGTCGTATTTTCTTAATTTTTTTCAAAAATAATATTATTGATCTCATTTCCCATTTATCTTTATGTGTTAAAAATATATACAATTTATAATTGTTTATAATAATTTAATTGAAAACACAAATTAAACATATATAATTAAAAAATATTAAAATGATAGATAAAAAAGAATGAGAAATAATGTCAAAAAAGGTATCTGAACTTTCGCAAAAAATTCAATTAGGTACCTAAAGTTTGGTTTTGAATAATTTGGTACTTGAAGCAAGTTTTTGGGTACATTTTTCCTGCTCAAAGTTTGGTTTGAGTAATTTGGTACCTGAAATAAGTTTTTGAGTATATTTTTCCTACTTTTAAATGAGTTCAATCATATAGGAAAAATGTGCACAAAAACTTGCTTTGAGTACTAAATTGTTCAAAATCAAACTTCATAGACTTGATTGAATTTTTTGCGAAAGTTTAGATATTATTTTTGACTTAACCCATAGAAAAAAGCAATATCCAATGCTAATAGAATCGTGATTGTAAATTAGACTGAAAATAGAATATGATGCAACAAGTGTTAAGCCATCCAACCTAAAAAAATATTTAATAAATGATACATTTCCTCGGAGGGAATGGAGTCGAATCAAAATCTTTTCATTACATGGAAATGTTTTAGAAGATGAATTTGTCCATTCTTATTTGGTCTTTGGAATTTGTTTCTATAATCAGAAGTCTTTTTAAAAGCCAAAATCACCAATTTTTTTAAAGGAAATTTGATTTTATCTATTGAAACAGAATTTACAAATTCCATTCGATAATCATTAATATATTTTATTATATTGACATCATTATCTATATCTATTACTTAACATATTTAATAAATACAATTATTTTATAATATTTCCCCTATAGGAGTAGATTTATTATTATGCCAATCATTCTACTCTAATCCTTTAAGACTCATCTTTTCTATACCAAAAGTGATATAAGAGGCATCACCTTCCAACTCTAATACTAGGGAACTGCCAATTCACTTGTGAGGAATAGTAGGCTAGGTTCCTAACGGCTATGACTCTACTCCTTTCTTTTGACCATTTTATCTTTCTATATATTTTTTTATTGTTTAGTTATTTATATTATATTAGTTTGTTTAATGTTTTCAACAATATTATTTATTTAAACAAGGAAAATTTGCACGAACATGATTTGTAATTTTGAGTTTTATGAACATATAACTTTTTCTTACAAACACATAATTTGTATTTTCTAAATTATTAGTTAACTTTATTTAGAGAAGTGTGGTAATGTCTTAGTGAATGATAAAAAAAATAATTTCATGAAATAAAAATTTATTTAATGAACAAAAAAAAACACAAAATAGAAAAACAAAAGTTGCTTTTTTTTTTTACTTTTATATATAAAAAATGCTTGCTATTCAAGGTGCCTCTAGGGGATAATAATAGGTTAAGTTTTTGTACTTTTCAATTTTTAACAATTTAGTATCTCATCTTGAGATCTTGACAAATTAGTGCTTATACTTTTAAAATATATGTGATTTAGTATCTCTGGTAAAAAATATTTTATGGAGCTTATTTTTTATGACAAACTAATAGCAGTGCAATTTTTGACCAAGCGCTTGCCGTTATTCAATTATCAAAATAGATGTTTATCTAATATTATTTAACGGAGACACTAGATCACACATACTTTGAAAGTACATGTATTAATTTGCCAAACCTTAAAAATAATACACCAAATTATTAAAAATTAAAAGTATAACCACTTAATCCATCATTATCTCTTATCACTAGCTATCTATTCGGAGGGGGGATATTTATTTTTTATCATTTTAATAATAAATTATAACACAACGCTAGACACTTACGGCTCGTTTACTTTGCTGAATGAATAAGACTGTAATAGAATTCCTATTACGGAGGAATGAAATAAAGCTGTAATTAGATTTTTCTTTATTAATTTTTTATTTAAATGATGGTATTTTAAAAAAAAGACAGTTCTAACATTGAATTGATATTCATAGGTTTGATTAAAGAATGGCTATTCAATGTTTTATGTAATAGGGATTCATTGTGGAATCTTTATTCAATGAACTAAACGATGTAATAGTTATTCATAAAGAGTAAGACTATAATGAAATTGTAATTACAGTGAAGTGAACTAGCAGTCAGAGTAATAAAGCTTGTGACCACCTTGTAGAGGTACATAGCCACTAATCACATTGTTGTCGGCTACTTCCCGCTCCTAAGATGGGAAAAAAGTCCTAGTAGATTCAATCAAAAAACAAAAATCTTAATAGATAATAAACATATTATGTGTGTATATATAAGTAGTGAGTAGTTTTCAATTATATTTTAGTAGGATATAAGGATAGTGGTTTTCAAAATTATTATCATTCATCTTTAACAAATACTATTATATGTCAAATTACGATTACTATTTATCTGTACTAAAATTTTTTGGGAATGGCCAACTACCATCATGATTAGTAAAGAATTGTGTATTTTGCTTTTAAGTTTTGCAATGTTTTCTTCATTTTTTTTATTTCTTTCTTTTTGTTTCTTATTAATTTATTTAGATCACAATTTATTACAATATTATTTTATTAATTTATTTAAATAAATATAATATTATTTAATCTATGTACTTATTTTACCATCTACTAAGAAGCTAAAACGTGTAAATAAAGTTAAAAAAAAAGTTATAAAAATACAGGCTGTAAGTTTACTAAAAATAAAACATAGATCCATTATTTGAGAAAACCCTATAGCATAAGTTATCTTTGTTTAATTTCCCTCAAATTAATTATTAAAATCAATGAGCTGATACATAATATCAAAATATGTGGAAAAATAATATTTTAATAAAAATGATAAAGATGCTACCGACCTGAAAATAATTTTAAAAGTAAGGAATTTAAATTAGTTTTTTTTTTCCTTTTTTAAAAGCGCACACTCTCTCTCTAGCCTCTAATAATGGACCTTCAAGCTCTCAATTCAAAATAAAAAACAAAACGTCAAGGAAATCCAAAATCACAAGACTCAAGGGAAGAAAAAAGAAAAGAAAAGAAAAACTTGTTAAATCCTTAAATAGCCATTTTTGAGGCCAAAACGATTTCGATAGGACCTTTCATAATTGTCTATTACAGGGCTAAAAAATTAAGTTTTTGAGTGTTGTAATAGATTTCATAATCCTTTTTGAATAAAGAATTATATTTGTTTAAATTACTATCGAAAACCGATTTATTTTCTTGTATATTGTTTACCTCATTGGTCAATATAATCAAGATTTTATTCTGTCCACAATGGAGATAGAGGAAGAAAGAAGATGAATCATCTCTACAATTGTACTAAGTTAAACACGGCTCTTAACATTGTTTATTTTTATGATTATTTTTTAGCTGATGATATTTTTATAATTTTTTATTAAAATATTATTTTTTTCTTATCCCTCAGCTGCAATGTATAAAGTAAAATTAAAAAGAAAACACGCATATATACATATATATGTATGTATGTATAATGTGGAAAGGAGGAGCTGCTTTTGCTTTCATGGTGGAAAAAAACAAGCGACGCTTTCAACGCCGCATCATTCACTCCTTAGAGTAAAAGAAAGCAAAACCGGTTTTTTTTTTTTTTTTTTTTTTTGATGTTGCAAATCCAATTAAGATTTTTTTTGGGGTTGTTTTTATTTATTTTTCTCTTTTTTATTTATCTCTCACTCATACCATCTTTTTTCCAAACATTGCGTCATGTTTTTTGTTTGTATTATGTATTGCCTGCTGGACTCCGAAAAAGGGGATGCTTGGCCGACCCTCTTTTGCCTTTTCTTGATAATTTCTTCCTCTTTTGGCAACAAAAATGAATTAAACACATTTAATCAATATAATTATCAATAATTATTATAATAACAAATTAATTACTATTACCTATTATATATGCATTTATTTCAAACAATACCCAAAATTCCACTAACCACTTTCTTTTTTTATTTTATTTTAATAATTTGTTTGTCATCACCCATAGATTCCTTTCATTGCACAAATATCCATAATTTAATATAAAATATTAATTCCGTGGTAAAAACCCAATCATGCCCATCATTTAAAAAATATCACCCCCCCTTTTCATTTAGTTTTTATTATCTTTATTTGGACAGTTTTCAAAAGTTAGGAACCAAATTAGCTGACCAAAAAATAAATAAATAAAATATAATATGATTTACTTTTTTTATTTAATGTCTCTGCATTTATTTACTAACATTTTCTTCTTCAAAGCACAAAATCACAAATCAATCACACACAGAGAATTTCCATCTCTGCAATTTCCTCTTCCTCTTTAAAAATAAAAAATAAAAAAAGAAAAAAAAACTAATACCACCTTTTTCTTTATCTCAAAAAATCTGATCTTGAACAATTTTACTCCTTTTCACCTTTGTCTCCTTTCTGTAATCACAAGAAATTGTGAATTAAATCTCATTTGTCTAATGAAGTTTGAAGAAAAATCTCCACTTGCTATTTTTAACAACTTTCTTCATCTTGAAAATTTTTATTTCAGCATTTTTTTCTTCAGATTTCATGCTTTAAGTTTAAGTTTATAGTATACCCTTTCTCCCAAATATTCTGAAATTTTAAATTCCTTGTTTAAAGTTGTAATCTTTTGCTCAGTTGCTGGATAAATTTCCAAACTTTTTTGCTTTAAAGTTTTGAACTTTACCCTTTTTTTTTTCATTTTTTCCCCTGTAACATCCACAGCTAAAGTTTGGTGATTTGAGTTTAAAATCCAAATGGGTATAATGGGCTCTTGATACTTCCTTCAAAAATCCCATCTTTTTGCGTTTTTGTTTTTTAGCTGTTCATGTTTTTAAGTATGGAGTCAAGAGATGGTGTTAGTACTACCAGTGGGGGTGTGACTGTAGTGGGATCAGATGCTCCATCTGACTTCCACGTGGCACCAAGACCCGAAAACCCCAGCCAAGTACCCGGATCAGCCCCAGCTCCACCGTCTACAGGAGCTCCGGCGGTGGCGCCACAGCAAGTTGGGGTGGCGCCACCCCAAGGAGTGGCAGTGGCAGGCATGCCAATGAAGAAAAAGAGGGGTAGACCTAGAAAGTATGGGCCTGATGGGCCCGTGGCCCGGGCTCTTTCCCCGAAGCCGATATCGTCATCGGCGCCACCACCAATTATCGATTTCTCAGCCCACAAGAGAGGGAAAGTGAAGCCTGCTGCATCTATCAGCAAACCCAAGTTTGAGGTGGAGGGCTTAGGTATTGGAAGTAATTTGAACTCAGGTCAGTGTTCTTTCCTCCTTGCTCTTTTGAAGTTTTGATCTTGGATGTAATACTAACTGCATGACCTTAACATGTAACATATGAGCCTGTTTGTTTGTTTGTGTGAGTGTTGGTTGTCTTGTTGGGTTTTGGTGTTTGTTTATGTGGAGGATTTGGTTATGCATGGATGGAAGTTTATAAGTAGGATTTTTTGGGGTTGTGGAGTTACTATGTTAGTTAGAGTGGGACCTGGGGAATGGATTTGGATGTGCCAATACGGATTTTGATAGGTGTGGTGTCGTGGTGGTTGTTCTGGAGGAATGATGGGGAATGTTGGAATCTTCCTTTCTAATGAGCTGTCAGTGGCACCACCACCTTTTGATGGAAGTGAAAAATGAAATTTTGGAACAGAACCATCTTTAGGGCCTTGCTAAAACCCTACAAGAGTTTTGGTCTCTTAGATCTATCTTTTAACTGCTTGGCTAGCTAGTAAAAGAAGACAAGTGGCTCTTTTTACAAATGGATGTTTTCTAGGATATTTTTTCCTTGATATGTTCCCATGTTGCTGCATCTCAAAACTGTTGGTTGCATTAATTATTGCTTACCACAGAATGGGTCTAAACAATCATTCGAACTGCTTGCTTGTCTTTCTGCGCATTTCTTATGCCATTTATGTAATTGGGAGACTGATTCAATGGCTGTTTGGTGTTAATTTCATTTCCTTGAATATTGGTGGCACATTTGGCTGACTGTTATCCCAAGTACCTGAGGAATCTTTCTTCTGGAATCAGTATCTTATTTTGTTATTTAGATGCGCGGTGTGCCTTTCGTAAATGAGACAAAGTGCCATCAGCATTTTGTGCAAAAATATCAGGATGCTGAACTGTGACATTATTCAAATTATGTATGCAATCATGTGTTATCATGACCTCAATTCATGGAAACTGGTTTAATTGTTTGCAGCAAAAGAGGACAAAAAATTCACTTGTATCACCTTTATTTCTGTGCTACAAAATAATTTACACTAATAACGGGGTGGTGGGCATCCCATGTCTGTTGAAACTTGAATCGTTGTATGGATGAGATCAACAAAGCTTCCCCTTAGATATTCTTTTTGAAAGTTCATTTCTTGCAATTATGGTGGCACATGATTTCAGCAGTTATTGTACTTTCTGAAATTCTTAATGCAGTTACTTCTGTTGATATTAATTGTGACATGATATTTCAGAGTTGACCATAGAACAAGGGTGTTAGAGACCAAAAATACAGGAAGAGAAGTAATTAAAATGATATGACATTTTTAAACATTAGTGAGGAAATGGCGCATGACAGAGTTTAATGGCGAAGTGAAATATATATTATTAACGCCACAGACTGGAAATAAGACTTGAGTGGTGGTGTTTTTGTGTTAATTATGTTGATATTGATTCCCTAAATTCCTACTTTTTGCACTTTGTTAATTTTTAGTCTTTACATGATCGATTATATTGCAGACTATTAGTAACTTTTTGAGATATCTTAACTAACTTTACTGTTAACTGTTTGCTTATGGAAGTTATAGAGCATTTTTGCATAATTTTTGTACAAACATAAAAGAAAATTTATATATACGTCACTTATCAGATGAAGTTGCTTAATTTTGTAGGTGATTGGGTTGCTTGTTCCGTTGGTGCCAATTTCACTCCACATATTATCGCTGTTAATACAGGCGAGGTAAGTTTACAGCATGAAATATATCATATTCAGAAGGTTTTGCAAACAAATTATCTTCCCCATCAAGTGTCACGATATCAGCATCTCTTGATGACAGAGCTCCAACTATAAATACTCTACTCATGGATATCAAATTTATCTTTATGAGAACTTTTTAGTTTATTTCAAGCAGGTGGTAAAAGTCGTATTATTAATGCAGGATGTGATGATGAAAATAATATCTTTTTCACAACAAGGACCACGAGCAATATGTATTCTCTCAGCTAACGGCGTGATCTCTAGTGTTACCCTTCGTCAGCCTGATTCTTCTGGTGGTACCTTGACCTATGAGGTAATCTAATTCTCCTTTCTCATATAGGTATTCAGCATTTGTTTTCTTTTTTTTCCATGTGCTTAAGTTGCCATTTTATTTAACAATACCAAGCCATTTTGTGTGGCAGGGCCGTTTTGAAATACTCTCTTTATCTGGATCATTCATGCCTAATGAAACTGGGGGAACACGAAGCAGGTCCGGGGGGATGAGTGTTTCTTTAGCCAGTCCAGATGGACGTGTCATAGGCGGTGGAATTGCTGGCCTGTTGGTTGCAGCTAGTCCCGTCCAGGTAGGACCATCTCATACTCCTTGATTGCACTCTGTCATATGTGATTATTATGAAATGTCAAGTCATGTTCTTATCTGAAAAACTGTCTGGGCATTCCTTGATGAGTGTTTCGGTTTGGTTCATGGCTTAGGTCGTTGTAGGAAGTTTTCTTGCGGGGAACCAACACGAACAGAAGCCAAAGAAACCACAACCGGAATTCATCTCTGCTGCAACACCAACTGCAGCAGTTCCTATCTCTAGCGCGGATCCTAGAGGAAGCATTTCTACATCCCCAACATACCATGCTGATAGCTGGTCTTCCATGCCCTCGGATTCTAGAAATAGACCAACTGACATCAACGTATCATTTTCTTAACGGTACTAAGATCGGACGGCGCATCTGATCGACGGCATTACCTTCGTACTGACCACATTGACAGTGGATGATTAATCCCCTGCGACATGTTCTTATGTGTAAGTTTAATATCTTGTCTATTTAAACATATTATCAGACATTGCGGTTTCGAACTAGGTGGTCTTTTTTTCCCCTGTTAGGATTTGTAGGATGTCTTTCTTAGTTTGTGTTTTGTAGGGTATCGTTGTGAGGTAATATTGTGACTTCATAAATTTCGAGTGATTAATTAACTTTGGACGAGTTTTTTTTTTTTTTTAATATGCAAAGTTCTTTGTTTATTTGTGTTCACGTTCTTATCTTGCAACTAATTATCAGCTTATACAGTTTAATACCAATAACATGAAATAAAATAACCATTGGATTTGTGGAATAACTAGAGAATTGTTGATAACATATAATTTTAGCAGTGTGATCTTTGGAGCTATGAAGATTGGAGAGGTTCATAATTTATAAATTATAACCAATCATGAAGTAAGAAATTATAGGGCATCATCATTTCCATGGATATAAATAAATGCATTATTTTTTTATACTTTGCTTAGTGAAAAAGAAAAAGACGGAATGGAATAATTATAGGATTTTTATTTATTAATTTTTATTTGAATAAGAGTATTTTAGGAAAAATCTGATATTTTTTTAATTAATATAACTTATAGACCATTTAAAGGTGGTGATAGTTAGTTAATCACACAGGTTTGACTTAAAAGGAAATGGTATTATATCCATCGAATATTTTCTGAATGATATATAAATTCCCGGTGAAATGGTAGTATTATTGGATAAATATTTTACACGGACTTTCTTAGTCAGCACTCAAGAGGCACAAGCCAGTAGAAATTGGGGGTCGGGGGAATGTAATATGAGAAATTTGATTTTGTTTAAAAATGTTTAGACTATTTTAAAGAGTGATGACTTTCTCAAATAGATTTGAGTAAAATAAATGTTTAATCCCAAAGTGTATTAGAGCATTTACGTTTAATGAGTTCCTCATTAGGTCCTTAATATGCCACATTAATATTTTAAAAAACTTTTCTCCTCAAAGAACTTATCACTTTATCTTTCTTTATATAGATTATTTCACTTTTTTTTTTTCAACTTTTGTTATCCTCGTTTTCTTTATAAAATACTTTTACTATTATAAAATAAAAAGGAGAAATAGTATAGATATCTTGAAAAACTTTTAAAATTATATGCATCTTGAGCTTTTCAAAAAATCTATATTTAGATCCCTTGAAATATTTATGAGCCCCACTTTTTAATGTGATGGTAGCTGATGCCGTAGCAAATTTAATTCTTTTTTTTTAAATAAACCTAATATAAATAAAAACATCAAACCCAATCCATTTAAGGAAAAAAAAAATTGCTTATGTACAGATCAAATCGAATCACCATAACCTGAATAATATCCTTGCTGATCAAGCTCGAGTTGTTGTCATATAACCCCACCATTTTGCCTTCTATAAAATAAATATATAAATAATAACAACAACAACAACATATGTTGATAATAAAAATTAATAGATGTATAAAAACAGAAGCTTTAAAGAAATAAAATAATAAGATACGGATTAAACAAAAACCCATCAGGCTTCAGACAAAATAAACAAAATTAATTTTTCCTATCAAAAGTTGAATGTCTCCGATAATGAGTTGAGGTGGGTTTCATATATTTTGAATATGTGTTTTATAATTTAATTTCTTTTCTTAATTTGTGTCTTTTATGGATCTATTAAAAAGTTTGGTTTTTTTTTTTTTTTTTTTTTTTTTTTTTTTTTTTTTTTTTTTATCAATATCCCCTTTGTTTTTAGAAGGCAAAATGGTGGGATTGTACGAGAACAACCCTAGTTTGATCAGTGAGGCTATCATTCAGGTTTTGGTGATATGATTTGAAGGTGCATAATCTTTTTTTTTTTCCCCTTAAATGGATTGGGTTAGATTTTTTTCATTTATATTCACTTTATTAAAAAAAGGATTAAATTTACGTATGACGTCAGCTGCCAACATATTAAAATGTGAGACTCATAAATATTTTAGGGGTTATAAGTACAGAATTTTTAAAAGTTAGGTGTTCTATGCAATTTTAAAAGTTTTCAAAGGTATTTATACAATTTATCCAATAATAATTAAATTTTATGAAGGAATTTAGGTTTTGGGTCTTTTGCATGAAACACTAAAAAGTTGAATGAATTCTTCACATCTATAAGAATCTCTAAAAGAAAAGTTCTTTATATGATAACCCATGTCAATGACCTTAGATGTGGATGCTTTTATATTAGAGTATTCATAGGGTCCTTTATATGATCTTTTATAATATTGTTAAGATGCTATATCAGTACTTTAAAAAACTCTCATTTTATATAAATTCATCACTTTATCCGTAAAATTTTTTACATGGATTCCTTTGTATCTTTTTATATTTTTATGAATCTCATATTTTTTAAAATACCTTTACTTTTATAAAATAATAATAAAATATTTTAAAGAAACCCTCTATATTTATAAGTATCCGAGAAGTAACATCTTTGATACGGAAACCATATCAAACACCTGGGATGTCCATTTATTCAAATTTCTTCCCACCTATATGTAACTTATCCGGTGTCGGCAAAGCAGAATAATAGATCCAGGTCAAGGTTTCAACATAGCCTATCCCTTTGCAGCCTGCATGCATTGGATGATGATGGACCAAATTAGACATCTTCGATGAATTGACTTCAAGTATACTACATGCAATGTTCAATGATTAGGATTAAATAATCATGCTTTTATGAATTATAATGATGTCTTTGGACTAATGT
Source organism: Combretum micranthum (assembly GCA_024138025.1). Classification (NCBI taxonomy): domain Eukaryota; kingdom Viridiplantae; phylum Streptophyta; class Magnoliopsida; order Myrtales; family Combretaceae; genus Combretum; species Combretum micranthum. Next base: position 618,429 of record JAMXBD010000506.1, read on the forward strand.
TTCGTGGGCATTTGTTTGATCGGGTGGCTAGATGTCATATATATTAAACAATAAGACGTATTTTTTAAGGCATAATTGGGTAAACTGAATCAGGCTTTATGTAAAATTTTAATTAAGGGATGCGTCGTGACACATATTAGACGTTTAAACAAATATTTTATTTCATTTTTTTTCCAAATTAATTATATATATTACAAAAGAGCCTACATATATTTGAAAGGGAAAAAAATATTTGAAATATTTAATAAATATTCATATAACACTTCTACCATTTATCAACGTCAAAAAAAAAAAAAAAGAAAAAGAAAAAGAAATATTATCAATGTCGAAGTCAAGTTTATAGTGTGAATTACATCATATTCATTTATTTATTTCACACTCGCATAGTTAGCTTAGTTTTTGTATGTGTGAAGTTAGTTGAAACTCATTAAATTAAATTCTGTCTTCAATAAAACAATTGGCAAGGTACAAAGAGAACTCTATGCTAACCAACTTCTACATTGAAATATTATCAAGAATGAAACTCCAACCTCCATCAAAATTGGGTATGGAGGTTTTCATCAACCTCTTATGTTTCATTAATAAAACTTACATGATATTAGAGCTGTATGGTAACAATTTATACCTAGCAACCAATATACAATATACAAAGCAGAAATTATCATAGTTGCACACTCCTACCATAACTATATGAGTTCTTGAATCTCCAATGTTCTTAACTAGTCATGGATTTACATGTTCATCAGCCATGCAACTTGAATGTGATCAAATTAATATTGGTCCTTACATGTTTTTGGCTTTGATAATTTAAAAATGGTACTTGAAAATACCATTTTAATTGAAAAAATTACTGATCATCTTTCAATATGAGACTTAAAGCATGTTTAATATAGGTCCTTAACATAATTCTATATGCTAAGGACCTCCCTTTTTGAAGTTCTTTACCATTATTGATGTCCTTCAATTATTTAGTAGAAGGATCACAAAAGTTGCCATATGATTCTTTTTTTTTTTTTTAACAAATGTCAATGACCCAAAAAATTAAGAGTTAATTTCATGAATAATGGTTGAACTTTAACAAAATATGTTATCGGGTATGTAGATTTTGAAATTGATAGTACTTGAAAAACTTTTGGTGCGTATTAATAGTACCTCTATTAAGTTTTTTCAGATACTAAATTGATCAATTTAAAAAAATCCAGGTCCTAAATTGATCATTTTCCATGTTCAGGTACTAAATTGATCAATTTAAGATTCAGGTGCCTAATTCGTGACATTATCCAAAAAATAATCGTGTTATATATTTAACTTGTTCATTTTTTTGAAGTAATAAATGGAGAATAATTTAACATGATGCCTACATATGCTAAAATGAAGGATGTTGGATAATTTAAAAAGGTCTTTGGAGGAGAGAAGTTCTAAAGGTGCTTACATGACACCTAAGGACCCTAAACAATGTTCTTAGCATTAAACTTGCTTCAAGGATTGAAGTTGAAATTAGGGTTGACAGATGAAATTATATGAAAGGCTAATGAAACTTTTCTTAATTTAGCATGTTTAACATGGTGTGATTATATGGCATGTTATTGGATCTTAAATTAAAGGGAAAACATCAAATTCGATATCTTAATTTTGTATGAAAATTGAATGTGGTATCTGAATTATTGAGTGGTCAATATAATACTCAACCAAACTTTTCGTGGTTATTTTTACTACCTCTTTAACTTTATTTATCCTATTTGTCACGTGAAAAAAACAGCCTAATAATTAAGAATTTCAAAATTCAAGTATTTAATTGAATTTTCATGCAAAGTTGTGCCATTAATTTTAACGAGCAATGAACTATCATAAAATTCTTCATATGTATAATCATTGAAGGAATGTTGGCAAGAGATCATCAAACAATGTGGCTAATCAAATGGTCCTTAGTCCTTTTTTTATTACATCATAAAATATGTACCTTGAAACAAGGTAATCAAATAATAAGGGTTAATTTTTAACATACTAAAGAGATGTTTGGATGAGTTGTAACCATTGATTGGTTATTAGATATGTAGTTACGATGATACGAATTACTATACACATGGTTTAAAAGAAAAGCTTGCAATTTCAAATCACAAAATAAACTTGTGCAATTTTTAATGTTTTTAAATAAAAATATGAAAATCTAAAGAATCACATCTCGTTCATGGAACTTTTTATCACTATGAATAAGGTGTTTTATTTAATTCGACAAATTGAGAACTAATGATAAATAATTGCAAGTTTGTCTGTTGATGTTGAGATGTCTATATACCATTTGAATAGGGCTAATAACAATAAGAAATTGAGAAACAAGAGAAAAGAAGAGGGCAATTGTATTGTAAGAAATGTAAGAATGAAAGCCGTATGATTGAAAATTGTTTCGACATCATAGGTTAGGTTACCAAGATTAGTACCCAGGAAAGAGGAATGTTGGAAATAGTAAAGTAGCTACGACCTCTCGTTGCAATGCTGATAATGCTGACCAAAACTTGAGAAGTCCATTTCAGCATATGCAAGTTGTTGTTGATCACAGCGGTGTGTGTATATGACCAAGCTCAGCAATAATTGATCCGCAATCAGTGCAAAACATGTGTAAATAAACGTTGCATTTAATGAAAGGAAAGCAAACACGGGGATCTGTGGAAAATATGATCCATTATGTGAGGATTATAATCTAGCTGTTATTTCAATGTTTTGAATGATAGTGAAAAACGTTTGGATAGTAAACACAAGTGTCTCTAATCGTGGGACACGATTTTCATCTTTATTTTGTAATACAAATGTTTTGTCTATACTAATTACATTATTTGATGATACTATGCATGTCCATACACTTGGATTGATAGATATTATTTCTTATAAAATCTTTCATAATATATTCTTTGTGCAAAAATTTATACAAATTTCTATTTTATGAATAAACTTTTATCCGTTTAAACATTTATAGCCAATATTGATTCATCTATGCATAAATTCCAGAATCTAAGACTTAACAAGTGTATTGCAATTAGGGCTATGCACGATGTGGTTTACCCTCAAACAAAACCAAACTATAATAATATGATTTGGTTATTTTTTTTAATCGAACCTAACTATACAATTCAATTTGTTAATGACATTGTAACTTAGTGGCATCTCTCTCGTATCTCAAATGAGAGGTCCCAAGTTCAAATCTCCATTTCCCCGTTGCAATGGTTTAAAAAAAAAAAACACTAATAATAATAACCATACAATTCAGTTTTTATATTTTTCAAACAAAAAATAAAAAACGGTTCGGTTAGCAGTTCGAATAATTTTTTATTTTGAATATATGTAAAAAAAATTCTATTAAGAGTTTTTAATCACTTATTTTTATCACTAATTCAAATATAAACAATAATATTTAACTTTAATTATTTAATGAAATAAATATATAAAACTTATAGTGGGAAGAGCTTTCATCCATCATAAAACTATGATCATATATTAGTTTCGTTCTCTTAAATTATTCGGAACTATAATAATTTATAGGATTCGATAAAATTAAATTATGATATCCCAATATGAGGCATATATTTTAATTCCTTGTACTTCTATTCAACATATTATCATAGAGGCTAAAACCTAAAAATTATCTTGTTTTTAGACACACTACAAAGTTGAAATATGATATGATTAATCTAATTTTATTCTCATGAAAGATATATGTATAGATAAAAAATTCAGAAAATAATTATATTTTTTAATAAAATAATTATAATAAGAAACGATATGTTTAATATTTTTTAATATGTAAAACGATTTCGTTTGATTTAAATCGTGAACCTTTTACCATTCCATGAACCGAACTACAAACCAAATCATTTAAAAAAGAATAAAAAATTTTGTCTGGTTTGGTTTGTGGTTCTATTGATTTTTTTCACAGTCATATTTGCAACAATAAAGTTTTTCATAGATAGTACATCATGGAGTCTAAAGCTACTAGTAGTTTGAGTTTTTAAATTAATAAAATATATAGTTTTCTCACATCATTCTTTTATGCAATAATTCAAACCTAGTTCATCTTAATTACACAAGACTTGATCATTATAAAGTGTTAAAATTTTGAGATTTGGAAACTTTAAGGAAATAACCAACATTAATTTTGTTTATGAAGAATGTCAAGAAGCAAAATTTCATCATCTTCCCTTTGGCAAAAGTGTTTTAAGTCCTCTTTTGCATTTAAACTTTTGCTTATGGACTTATGAAGACCTAATTGGATTACTTCTTTCAAATGCAGATTACTTCTTATTGATAGTAGAATATAGTCATTGACCACTCGGCCTCTTGGGCCTAAAATCTTACCGAAATGACCTGGTACTTAGGGTACTTAAGAATGAGGTTGTTTCGCCATCCATATCGCCTTTAAGACATTGTAAGGCTTTTGATATCTAGGTGAGTTCTAATAACCTCTTAGTTATGAAGTCATGAATAAGTTCTTTAGTAAAGTCATATTGAGTCAAAAGAAGGTTTATAAATAATTTAGTAACCATTATATCAATATGTACAAAAGTCCTTTAAGAAAGAGTGGAACGGAAATTTTAATGTTCAAACAATTGTTTTGAGATAACCATCATAAATGGGGAGTTAGGCACAACCCGAAAACAATTGTGGCACTCGACCCAAAAGTGATAATTCAATTAAGGGTTTTATAGTCATCCTTAAACATAAAGAACAAACACTTAAATAGTCTTTCAAAGTTCCAATTAAGTCCCAAATTGTCGAAATCACTCTCCATATTCATGGCCTCGAAACCCATAGAATCGCAGTGGAGATCCATATACGAGCCTTCATCGATACTTGAAACAATATAAAGTGTGTAGCGAAGCCTAATACAACAATAATCAAGCACATACTTGAATGTCATGTAAACTTAGGCTAATGCGACAAGCACAATTTTAACTTTAATTAGTTTTAAGTCAAAAACCAAGTATTCCCAGGATCCAAAAAATACGAATTCGCACAAGAGTACTTATGACTCCCCTAAACAAAAGGGGTAGAGTTCCCTTAGCAGATCACGCATTGAAGAGGAAAGTTCGATAAGCCCCTAGAACTTACCAAGGAAAATGAAGAAATAATCCCATACGAATCAATTCCACACAACGGTCATCAATGAGCACAGTCCATTATAACGCTTTATGTAAGAGCCCATACCCCACATAACTCCATTGCAACTTCGCACCAACTCCTAATTGAATGTTTGGTATCAGAATCTCCCCTATCAACTCCCCACTGACCTTACCACGCACTCTGTAGGGGCCTAAGTGCCTACAACTACCATATCATCCTGAAATTGTGATTAGGCTCCCAATCTAGTTCGGGGGTGCCACTTCTGAGTAAGCGGCCAAGTAGCAACCAACACTTAATTAAGCCTAGTTTAAATTATTAGTCCGGTTATTAAAACTATCCTAACAAACAACACACAATTACTGCATACCTGTTAGTTAACCCGAGCTTGTTATCATTTCCAAGTCAAAGTCCAGTAACTATTCATAATCAAAATCAAAATCAGTTTATGACTAACCATCTCTAATCCATTTATCTTGTTTATTACTTAAGTTGTATAGACTTACTTATTCTATCCTAAAGTCATGTTTAGAAGGTTAATTATGTTTAAGGAAGAAATTGGAATAAGTTTTATTTAGTTTGGACAAGGAACGAAGGAGGAAAAGAATTCGAAGAGAAGCATGGTGGATACACGATTGGATGTATGCCACTGTGCTTCTTCACGTCTCAACTTATTTTAGACAATAGAAAGAAGCACGGGAGAAACACGGTATCGTGTATCCCTTCGTGTTTCTCCTATTACTTATTTCTTTAGGATATAGCGAGAAGTACGGTGGGAAACACGTCCTTGTGTTTTCGTTGTACTTTTCTAAGATCATGTTTTCCTTTATGTACTTAGGTAGAGAGAAGCACGGTCGAAAACATGATGTCGTATTCCCATCATGCCATCATATATTTTACTTTTCCTTCATGTTTTAGGGGCCAGAAAGGATCACAGTGAGAAATACGGTGTTGTGTTTCCATCGTGCTCTTCTGAGTTTGGTGTATTTGTGTTTAAACTTCATATTTTTGTCAAAATAAGTTTTAGAACCAATTTATGGTGATAAAAAGGGTATTAGATGTCCGTGTTTCTGCCTATATTTAACTATATTCATCTTTAACCTAATAAAACATGATAACTCCAAGATCAAATCCTAGTTCATCTATATTTGACAGCAAATATCAAGTTCATTATGATTTCCTTACAGATTTCCATACTTACAATACAACTTTCCTTCTTCGCAGTTTTAACATTGTGAACATTAGACTCCATGTTTGTTTCATCACTTTCCATAAGTTAGTCACTTTATTCACATTCCTCGTCAAAATATGTATCCAGCAGAATTTTTACTTACACATGCATAATACTTTATCTTTTATCGTACTAAAACTGCTCTATTGTTTTATTAACACATAGTTGTGACATTAAAAGTAGATTTTTAAGTCTTACCTTGTTGTAGCTGCTGTAGGTGATTCTCTAAGCTCAAAACACCTACAAACTTGATTTTCTTGCTCCTTTCACTTCCTACCAACATCTTTATGTCAGAATCTACATCTAAAACACCTTGGACATTGTGTTTGACACTTGAAATCAATACTCTCATCTTGTTATTAATTTTCTTGAGTTGCTTGTACTCCTCTTTCTCTTAGCTCATCTTCATCATCCACATTGGCTATCACAAATGGATAATCCTAGCTGATTAGTACTAATAACTCTTAATCTCATTTAATTAGCATTAGAAAAAATGGGCTAAGGTTTAGGTTTCCTACCTTTAAGGTTATTATAGGCTTCTTAAACAAGTAATAGCAGAAAAATAAAAGTGTTTTTATATGGCTAGGGTCTAGGGTTTCGAGGTCCCTCCCTAGAGTATCACATGGCATACTCATAGCCATCTATTTGCATTAGCCTTTCTTTAGTAGATTTTTTGACCTAATTTCCATTTTTATCTATCTCTAAATTCTATTTAGCCCTAACCCACTAATTAATTTTAGTCGTCCTCTTGTTTAAATTTTCCAATTATTTTCCAGCTACTTTATTTGAATTTAATTAATTATGGGTGGTGTTTACATCATTTCACTCACAATACTTGTAGTCTCAAGAAAGGCCCACTACCCATGACATTTAACCTCCAAGGAAGTCAATGAGATCAACACCCTGCTGTGTGCTATGGTAGGAGGCCTCCCTCGAAGTCCTCGCCTCAGAAAGACTAATTGAGCTAATGAGCTGATTAGTCTACCAATTTGTCTCAAAGCCTCACGATCTCAGCCAAAGCATACGCCTAGTCACATCTCATGACCTAAGAGGACACCAACAGCTTGGCCACACTCCAAGGAGCCATAACTTTCCAGCTCGGGTACCTAACCGCATTGAGTACTAGGTTGCTTACCAAGAAGGGATCTACCCTAGTATGACTCTAACACACTATAAATACCCCACACCTCCTCTTTAGAGAGGGGGAAAAAAAGGAAAAGAAGTTGACATATCCTTAAGAAATACCCTGTATATATCCGCAGACTAACTTAAGCATTAAAATGGCTACATTGGGCAACTTCTAGCGCCCTCTCTACCGTTCTTTTGTGTTCGCATGAGCTATCTCTACCGGCTCAATTGAGTTCGTGCAACACTTCTTAATTATATTAGTTGACTATTCACGTTATATAGATGTAATTTCCAAGTCATATATCATAAATTATTTATATATGTAGCAAATCATTTTTCTATTTTCTTTATGGTTGATAAGACTAGCAATGCAAATGAATTTCTTACTAATGCTTGTAGTCTATGTCCATTAGACTTAAAATTATTAAAAAAGAAAGCAAGTAAAAAAAAAGGTTAATGTTGCAAATGGTATGTTAATTTTGATGAAATATACAATTAGATGCTTAAATCGAAATTGGCCAAAAACAAAAAAAAAGATACTTGAAGTTTGAAATCGATCAATTTACTACCTATAACTTAAAAATTACAAATTTAGTGCTGAAAGAATTTTTATGTATTGATAAATGTGTATTTTTACACATTTACCTCACACTTTCATCCATATTTTAGTGTTTTTAAGGTGAAATTTTGTTATAAATGGATAAATTACATGATTCAAGATCAATTGCAATTAAATAGGCGAAAAAGTTGTAAAAAGGATCAAAAGTGGACTTTCAGACCGGTAAATTAAGCCTTTTCGCTTTGGTTGGATGTTTAGAATCAAAGGACAACACTAGAGTTAAGTTATTTTGAGTTGCAGATTATATTTTGCTCTTGTTGACATTTATGCAGAACTGATATTTAAATCTAGGCAAGGAATAAGTTCCAACGGATAAGGCTCTAGATGAGTGTTTGAGTAGCCTTGTGTGAATGCCGATGGAGATTCCAGATGGCCTGCATCAGACTACAAACAACATGTGAAATTGCAGCAGACCAAAGGAAACAGGTCCACGGTATCAGTCCGAGTGATTTATACCAGCGCAAGTTGAGTAATAGACCGAGTTCAAGGACAACCGAGTAACCACAAGCAGCATAGACTTGAGCTGTTGAATACATCGATCTAAGCTGCTGAATACGCCGACCAACTTGAATCGAAAAGCAACTGAACATAGAAGATTCAAAGAACAACTTCAAGTAAGCAGCTGTCATCCCCGAACTCCATCATACCGATACACCGAGAAGCTATAAGTCCTGGAGAGTACAACATCAACCGGGCGCCCCTGTAGTGAACTCATGCCGACCTGCTCGGACAAGAAATATCCACCGAGGTACTAGAACCGAGCAGGACTGAAGGCAACTTGATATGATGCTGAGCTACTGCACATATGTGTAGAATCCAATACGAATAACCTCCCCAGCTCCACGAACAAAACAGCAGCATCACCGACCTGTGCTGAATCCTATAGTTAAGCTACACGCTGAAATCTTACCAAAGCACCCAACACTGCTGCTATTCAACCTGCCTCAGTCATATCGAGCTACTCCAACTTTACAGCAGAGGCACCAACCAGTCTTCAATAGGCCGAGCTCCTCTCGATTGCTAAACTGATGCAGACCAATGATCACCGACCTGTTTTGCAGTAAACCTGGGCTTCCATCTTGAAACAATCCAAGCTTCTATTGCATTATTTTAGAAAATAGCTAGTATCCAGGTGCAAATCTGATAAGAGCTGAAGCTGATTTCCCAAAGTAGACCTGTCACAGCAGCACTGACTTAGTTGTCTTCATTAACTGAGCTGAAGTGTCGAATAGAGCCGGGCAAATTTTGAGCTGCTGCAGTTGTATACGACCTGTGCTGTACATCGAACGCCCTAATGTACCAAGATGGAGTACCTGAGTTAAGCATCTAAAGTCGAGCAGCTACAACAATGACTGAGCTTTGCAAGAGTATTCGAGCTGAACCGATGTGCTTCAAATACTGAACTGAGTTGATTCCATTGAACACAGTCGGCCTTGTCAAGACCGATAGAAGCAACTTTTATTTTTATTCCTTCTAATTAGTTAATTAATAGGCCTAAGCTTTAAAGCCCATTTGGTGTGTAATAGAGAGACTTATTTTATCTTGTTCACTGAGAGTCCAAGATACATTCTATATGCGCACCTATGAAGTGTCACTATCGACTCCATATGAATACCACGCTCTTGCACGGATAGAGGAGAACTAGAAGGAACTAGATGGAGAAATAGACGGTAAACACATAGTTGCACATAAAGGAAAATAATAAATTGGCTTGTGGGGATTTGGGATTATGTTTGCTAATATGTCTATTGAATGATTAAAATACCTTAATGGTAGAGGTAAATTTATATTGTGGTGGTTCTATGTGTTGTTAGAAATTGATGAGTGTCTATGGTTGCTTGATCACTAAGAAATGACTTAACATTACCTAGCAATTAATTTAATACGATCATGCATGGCACGCCTACATTTGCATTAGCATTACATACTTACTAGTCACTACAACTACATATTACCTTTCGAGCCTATGATGAGTTTAGGGCTTCTGATGATAAATTCTTGTTCCTCCTATTCTATCATAAGACTTGTGAATTCCATGGGAACTACTTGGTTTTAGAGGAACATCACTCGTTGGTTTTCACGTGAAATGAGTAATATTTAGAGAGTTTCTTTTTTCTAGGTAAATAAATGTTTTAAAGGTTTTAAAAGTGTTACTCGATATTCTTTGATTCTCTCTAGCGCTAGTGGCAAGTGCCAAGTTCCTTAACCCCGGTGAGAAGTATAAATCTCATCCTGTTAGTATTCCAGTTATCTAAACTTTTATGTCCGTGCAAGCATATGGTTGAATGATATATTGCATATGTGTAACAACGAAACTTGTTTACCTTATCTAACATGTGCTTACAGCCTAGTTACTTCACTGAGCTATGGTTTGCCCACATCCTTATAGATTTCATAGGTTCAGATAGTTCATGGCTCCTTCCATGAGACATCTCACACCGGTATGCACTAATATCTCTGGGTAAGATGGGCGAGTGATGCAATGTGAAGAATGAAGATAGATGTTATCTATAAAGTTATTATATGACTCTTGGTTAATGATTAATGCTACGCATCAAGTTAGCTCTTATTATTAACTATGTTTTGGACTATGTTTAAGTAATGTACTTCATGATGCTCTTATGTGCATATGCACTTTATTTGACTTATGCAATCTTGATCCTAGATAAACATGTTGCACCTCTTTAAGTGGCCTAATCATATCATACCCTTGTGTCTATCTGAAGCCACAACTTATCCTTTGTTCGGAAATGGGCTATAGACAAACGCAAGGTGTGATGATACATTTAGGCATATTTTAGGGCATGACAACATTAAGAAAATAATTATATCTATTTGAAGTACATTGTTATGCCACACTCATAAGATGTAAACCATCAACTCCTAACATTGTATACATTTCAACTCTAAGTAAATTATTATGCCACACATAATGAAGGAAGCCTTCTAATGGGGTTGCAAAAACACATTCACGTACTTTCATAATGCACCTAATTAATGCCATGGATGAAATGCTAGAAGGACTCTTACTAGGAACTTCTTCCTCTCGATTTATGTTTTTGTTTACATATAAAAGAAGAGAAAAAAGTTTAAACGGATCAAAATAAAATGATTCTTTTATTATATTTACATGCTCATGTGTTTTAGCAATGCATTATGGAAGTAAAATTATAAATGCTAAAGCTTGTACTAAAGACAATAACCTCTATTTCAATTTGTTGCGCTTTAGCTTCTATCTCATGGTACAACCATCACTGTCCTCATTTTTGTGTGATTGGTTAAGTTGCATACCAAGAAAATCTATATAGTTTCCCATGATGTTCCTATTGGTATTGACCTCTTATTATAGGAAAGATTTCCAATTAAAGTTAATAGTTGCATTCCAACAATTAATAAAAACACATTACATCAATCTTTCATTATCTTTCTTTCACATAATATTTGAGTAACAAAATTAACTCAAACATAAATTGAAGGAATTGATTAGAATGAAAAATACTAATTTAGATTTATATTAAATAACTTCAAGCATTTACAATTGATCTAATTAACACAAAATATTACATTATTAAAACCCACCATTAATAAATCCCTTTTAACAAAAAGTAAAATATAAAATGCATAAGTCATGAGGGAAAAAAATCATATTCAACTTATGCTAGAGGGAGATCTCAGACAAAAATTTTGTACAAATGCTACATTAATGGTTGATCTAATGAAAAAAAGAAAGAAACAATAGACATAACCTATCAAGGAGTATATTGTTGAAGCAATGTATATTATAAAATAGCAAGGGGGTAAGTTTCATTGGTAGTACCTGAACTTTTTGAATATAATAGAATTGTACCTAAAGAAAATTTTGACCCAAAAAAATACCTAAACTTCTTAAATCTTGCACCTATTGTAACTTGGCTAGAATCCAACCAATTTTCAAGAGACATGGTGACATGGAAGAGAATTTTTCTTAGAAAAGAAATAATTCTCTCCAAATTGGCATATTTGTCCTTTTTTTTTTTTACTTGTCTCTCTTTTCCTCCTTCCTCCTCCTTTTCCCCTAAAAAAAAAAAATCCATTTGGCACCATTTTTTCTTTTCCTAAACGAAATTTTTTTCTCTTCCCAACCTCCTTCTCTTTCTCAAAACAACAAGAGCAGTCACGAAGAACAAAAGATAGGACTTCATCTTCTTCCCCATCGCGACTTCTTGTTGACTAGAGCTAATATTTTGACTAAATTATTATGAGCTAATATTCTACCTGATTATATTGTGATTAGCCTTGATTTGTGTAACCTGATGCATATAATATATTTCTAGCTGTAAATTGCATATATTTAGGTGTAGACAACATATATTACAATATCTATTTTTAGAAATAGTGCCTTGACAATGCCAAACTTGTAAATGTATATATCATATTAGAATCAATGAAAGACATGAATTCTCCATTCTAAAATCACATCTCTGTCATGGTATCAAAGCGTATATCAATTGATTCATGAATGATTAGAATATTCTCTCTGGTGGCATGGTTAGAAAGAAAGGTTAGAAACGTTGATACTGGAGCATCCATAAAAAGACAATTTCTCCTTATGATATAACATCTAGGAAAGGAGGCAATAGAGAAGGGTTAGTCACAGCTCACATTGCCATTAATGGGCTTACTTGTGAATAGTGGCAAATACTGGTTAATCTATGGGCAACTAAGAAATTGAATAGTGAGTGTTTAATTTTGTCATGGATCATTGACATAGGGGCTTCTCATCATATGACTGGTCAGCTAGAATGCTTAATCGATATAAGCAATATTATGGAATGTCCTGTGGGACTTTCTAATGGTGATCAAACAATAGCCACAAAGAAAGAAATAGTGTTACTCAATGACATATTGAAGTTCACAAATGTGCTTTATGTGCCAAGTTTAAACTGCAATCTTATTTTTGTGTCCAAATTGATTAAACAATTCAATTGTATTGTATAATTCACTAACAAATCTTGTGCAAGACCACATTTCGAGGATGGTGATTGAAGAGGGTGAATAAAGAGAGGAGCTTTATTATCTTAAAGGAAAGGTCACAATAGCAATCGTGAGACCAAGAATGAGATGACATTAGATCTATGGCATAACAGACTGGGACATGCATCTTTCAAAATTGTGAAAATGATTCCAAACGTGGAATCAAGTAGAAATAATTACCTTATAATTGGGCTTGTGAGATATGCCCTAGAGCAAAACAATCACAATAAAGTTTTCCTCTTAGTAAAAATAAATCTTAGGACATTTTTCAATTAATTCATTGCGATTTATAGGGTCCCTATCATACACCTTCATTTTATGGAGCTAGATATTTCTTAATATTGTTGATGATTTTGCCAAGGCTGTTAGATTTATTTGCTTAGCAATAAGAGGGAGGTTCTAAAACATCTACATCAATTCTTACAAATGGTAGAACAACAATTTAATAATCAAGTGAAAATTGTCACCCCCCCCCCCCACCCACGAGGGTACCCTAGTAGTAGTACACAAGCCACACTTGTATACAATTACTAATTAACCTTCAAAGAGTGACATATTTTCAAACAACAGGATTTTTTAGTTGCGTCAATAAGAAATGATAAAATATATATATATAAGCCATAAATTAGTAAATATCTGCCATCACAAGTAGTGAATATCATAATAGTACTACAACTATAATTCTATTCTAAAGTCTCCAAATACATAGTTGATAATACAAGTACTAACTATCTTATGATTAGAAGTAAAAATAGATAACATAACCCGAAGATCCCATATTCTTCTAGCTTCTAAGTTATTACAAAGCCATGCTCTTGGAAGCAACCAGCTATAGTCGTAAAGTCAACCTAAAAATCTTAGGAGTGTGAGCAAAACCACTGGCTCAGTGAATAACAAGACATATTACACATCAAGCAAGTTTATTAACAAAACATATGTAATGCAATCAATCAAACATATCCTCAGATACAAGGTTAGATGATCTAGAATCCAAACAGGAAGAAGATTTATGCCTTCTTCTTAGGGTTGAAGAACAATTACTTTCATGACCCACCTACCCAGGAAAGACTAAGTATATAAGAAAATCAACGATTTCTCTTTTTTGGTTATTACTTTTAACTTAATATCATTTTAATTGACCATTTCCTGAATCAATCCTTAGAAACTCCTAAGTATTAATCATTTCAAAGCGATACTACGGGCAACGTTCTTTGTTACCACTTAGTTCCCGTAGAACTGATAGAACAAAAAAAACTTGGGATAACTAACACTTTAGCAAAACCAAGCATTAATAGAGAACCGAAATATTGATACGTAGAAGGCTGTCACCCTTTTTAAATATGCAATAATACATACAGTTGTGTAATGCATGACTGTTTAAATTATAAAGCCAATAAATTTTTACTCAGGCTTATGATGATCATACATTACACACACAACATATAACATGCTTTTCTCAAGTCATCAAACAATCTATATTGTCACTTTGTTATCATGATTTAACAACCAAACAAACAACTCACAACACACTTTCAATACATTCCCACAACAATCATATTATTATCTTTACATTACATGTGCAACTAAATACAAGTACAAACAGTGTAATAGATCTAAGTTACTCACCTGTTCATCTTGACTAATCGTACTAGTCCATTGGGAAATCCTCTATAATATTAAGGTTACCTATTGAGATGAATAAAAATATTCATCAATAAAACATAAATTATATAACTAAACTACTATGAGTGTCTAAGTGTCCATATTGCTATTTGATTCTATTTCTATTACTATATTGGTCTTATGGTAACAATTATTATTTAATATTTTATTTTCATTTTGCTTTTCTTGATCTTATTTGATATTTATATTTCTATTGGGTAGTTGTAGAGTTTGTATTTAGTAGATCAATATTTTATCATTACTGTTATTATTACTTTTATATCATTTCTTAGTTGACCTATTATGGTAAATAATATTTATTTTATATCATTTTAGTTTCATCGTGTTTCTTTTGATATGACTTTATGTTTTGTTCTAGTTATTCTTATAAATCACATTATTCGATATTTTAGCTTATTTTAAATTTTCATTCTTATATATTTACCAATATAAAACAAGTACTAAACAATTATCATATTCTATTCTTATATGTTTTAGTATTACAATAATAAATAATAATAATAATAATGTTTTCTATTTATAAAAGTTATTTTTAAAATTCAACACTTAACTATTATTTAATTATACTAATATTAATATTTTTATATTTATATGCCATACGTTTTGTTCTTCTTCTTCTTCTTCGTTTTTTATATATATATATATATATATATGTAATCAGTTAGGGATGAAACAGACTTCGTTTAGAGGTATTTTGTGCATGCGTTGGCATCCAATGCCTCCGGCATTGAGTTCCAAAATGCCGGTGTTCATTGTTTCACATGTTTCTTGTATCAACGTAAGCTAGCTTAAAACCGCTAGCTTTATAACGTACGCCATCATCAACGCTGCTGGCGTTGTATTCCAATTTGCCATGTTGTATTCCAATTTGCCAGCGTTCATTCATTTCTTATAAAAATAAATTTTACATAGCTTCTGCTCCAATGCACCATCTTGCACACTGTCGGCCTATCTACGTACACCACCGATGTTAGGTACTTACACTGTCGGTGTAAGGCCGGCTTAGCCATTTTCATTGTCTTCTCCAATTTTCTTCCATTTGTAACTTATATTTCTTATAACATATACATATTATATTTGTGTTTGAACTTCTTTTAAGTGTTTAGACATATTTTGCAAGTGTTAAACGTGATATATCTCCATCTACAACATCTAAAAATCTTTATACACATCATTCTTCATGGTTTCTATATATATAATAAATATAATTATGATTTGAAATAAATTTACCTTGTCTTGGCTGGTTTAAAGGCGTTAAACTTCCTCCCAGATCTTGATATGAACCTAGGGTTAGTAGAAACATTAGTTAAGCTAATGTTTAATACTTGAACTTAATAAAACGAATTTCTACTTATCTTGTTGTTCTTCTCCAAAACTTGGAGCTTGTGTCTTGAAGCTTACTTAATTGTTGTTTTTGCATATGATTTATGTGTGCTATTGCTGTTGGTTTATGATGAAGGAAGGAGGAGGGTTTTGGTTGTTGTTGTTGTTGAGTTTTAACGTCTTGTTTTTTGACTCATTAATGTGTATATAAGTATAGCAATGGAAGAAGTTTGCTTCATTGAAACTCAATTTGTAATTTCTCATTCTCTCTTGCATTTAATGTTTTCGCTTGTTTGGCTTTTGTTCATTGGCTTTCCCAATTCTTCTTTGACTTTTGTTGATTTAACTTGCCTTATTTTTTCAAGTTTTCGGCCATACAAATTTTTAGAAGATCTTGCCACATATAATTCTCCAATTTGCACCAAATTGCATTAGTATTGTTATAATATTATTTATTTAGTTAATTGTTTAACTTTTAGGGTAATTTATTAAGTTAAACGGATAAAAAATGACAGTTATTTAAAGTTCTATCTCCAAGAATTTATTTAAGCTTTCACAAATTTTTAGATTACTACAAGTTCATATTTGAGTTTAAAATTCATGTGATTAATTATTTTTAGGATTTTATCTCACCCGATTAGGGTTTGCTAAACTTAAATAAACCAATTTTTGTTTCAGTCTCTGATAGCTCTAGAATTCTCTAACTAGAACAATGGTGTGATCCAAATATTTATTTGAAGTCTATATTATGAGTATGGATCTGTTTTTATTCTTATTGTGTATTTATAACCTTAATAGTTCATCCTTAAATTATCGTTTTTTAACTATAGACTTTATTGGTTATTTACTTTCTAATACTCTTGAAATCTTGTTTAAATTACTTCTATACTTTTTTTCAATACTAGTTATGAAATCTTAACTTTGATATCTGTTACTATTATAGAACTTTGTTTTAGGTTTGAAGATAAATATAGGTTCATAACTACTTGTGATTTTATTCTAAGGTCTTTGTTGGGTCCTATATTAACCTTATATTTTTTTATATTTATATTTCTAATCATTTCTACTCGTATGAAAAATCTCGAGGTTTACAAAAACCATTGACAGGAATTTACATGCTTGGGGAATTATTTTAAGGATCATGGAATTATAGATGAAACCTCATGCACAAGAACACCATAGCAAAATGGAAAAGTGGAACGCAAACATGGGCACAGTCTAAATGTTGCTCGTCCATTGCGTTTCGAGCCAATTTTCCAATTGAGTTTAGGGGAGAACATGTGCTAGTCCGCATGCCATTTGATAAATTGAACCCTACCACACTTTTGCATGGCCAACCCGCTTATGAGATTTTGTATGGGAAACTACCTTCCCTTACACATCTACGAGTTGTTGGGTGCTTGTGATATGTACACAATCTAGATCATAGGGGAGATAAGTTTGCGACTCGAAAGTAGGAGGTATGTTTTTGTGGATACCCCAACGAAAGAAAGATGGATAATGTATGACTTGGAATTGGGCATTTTCTTTGTCTCAAGAGATGCTATATTTTGTGAAGATTAGTTTCCCTATGTGATAGATCTTCTACGTGGTCAAGCTTCCACTCCACCTAGCGCCTCACTTAGTTCTTATGATGATGATGACCAAACCAATCATGGGTGTGACATAGACCAGTCCCCTCCTTCATCCGAAGCTTATAGAGATCCTACTGCCCCATTTTCTCCTCAAGGCATGGTCATCAAACCTGCAATTGACACAACACTACCTTCAGTCTCCACTGAATATGCCAATTCACCTTCGAATATTACAGCAGTTGTTGGGACCTTACATTACACCCAAGGGGGATGGCGTAGGGGGACCAATAAACACTAACACTTTTGAAGCATTAGGACGTGGTCATCACATCAAATTACCATCTACTAGGCTACGTGATTTCATGATCAACACTATCTTTCAGATAAGCCCTCAATGTATTCCACCGCTTCACCATGCTCTTTAGGTACCCCATATCGCTTGTCTCACTATGTGAGCTACACTAAATTTTCTTTACCCCATAGGCAATTTTTGGTAGCTATAACTATAAGGATAGGACCACAAACTTTTTTGACGTATGAAAGATCCAAAATGTGTCTTGCAATGCAACAAGAAATTCAAGTTCTTGAAAATAATGGCACTTGGTCTATGCAATTCCTTCCCTAGGGCAAAAAGCCATTGGGTGTAAATGGGTATATTGAATCAAATATCATTCTTGTGGCTCTGTTGAACGATTCAAGGCTAGATCGGTGATTTTGGAAATAATCAAGTTGAAGGCTTGGGATATTATGAGACCTTTGCATCAACGGCTAAGATGGTTACTATTAGAACATTCCTTACTATTGCAAGTACCTAGCAATGGGAGCTTCACCAAATGGATGTACATAATGCTTTTTATGTACTGATCTTGATGAAGAGGCATACATGAAGATGCCTCCTGGATTTCGATCTCAATAGCCCAACCAAGTTTGCAAGCTACATAAATCCTTATATGGCTTAAAACAAGCCCCTCATTGCTGGTTTGCTAAGCTAGCAGCTTTGAAACAATATGGTTTCACTTAGTCCTACTCTGATTATTCTCTTTTCACATTATACCAAGATGACATTCAGCGTAATGCCTTAATTGATGTTGACAATCTTGTCATTTCTAGCAACAATAGTGAAGCTATTCGGTCTTTTAAGTCATACTTGAGTGCTTGTTTCCACATGAAAGATCTTAGGTTATTAAAATATTTCTTAAGCCTTGAAGTGGCTCGTAACCTTGCTGGCATTTTCTTATGCCAATGCAAATATGCACTTGACATCATCACTAAGGTTGGTTTATTAGGGGCTAAACTTGCTAGTTTTTATTTGGATCAAAGTCACTAGCTTGCCTTGGCTACGGGTGCTCCATTGTCAAATCCAGAACAATATAGAAGGTTAGTGGGGCACTTAGTCTATCTCATAGTCACCAATGTGAACTTTCCTACTGTGTCCATATATTTACCCAGTTTATGCAAACGACTACAAAACCATTGGGAAGCTATCCTTTAAGTTGTATGATATCTTAAAAGCAATCCTAGCCAATGCAATTCTATTGCATGGTGATTGCGATCTTCAACTCTATGCTTGTGTGACTCAGATTGGGCTAGTATTCCTTTAACCCAGCATTCTCTTTCTGGATGGCTTGTGTTTGTTGAAAATTCTCCTTTATCTTGGAAGACTAAGAAACAATATACTGTGTCCCGTTCATCTGTTGAAGCATAATATCGATCCGTGGCCACCACCACATGTGAACTCAAATGGTTAAAAGTATTGTTGCATTCTCTTGGTGTGCTCATCCTTCCCTATGCAACTTTTATTGTGATAATCAAGCTAATTTGCATATTGCTGCCAACCTTATTTTTCATGAATGCACCAAACACATTGAAGTATGCTGCCATTTCTTGTGAGATGAACTTTTAAGCAATCTTGTTACTCAAAAAGTGCCTACCTATGCTCAACTTGCTGACATATTCACCAAAGCATTGGACAAATAGTAGTTTGACTCTTTTCTTGGCAAGTTGGGCATCCAAAATTTACATGCTCCAACTTGAGGGGGAGGGGGGTTGGGGGTGTTGACCAAAAGCTCATATTTTGACTTGGATTTATTATGAGTTGATATTATGCCTGATTATATTGTGATTAGCCTTGATTTATGCAACCTACTGTATATAACATATTCTTAGCCGTAAATAGGATATATATAGGTGTAGACAACATATATTACGGTATCTATTTTTAGAAATAATATCTTGACATTGTCAGACTTTTAAATATATATATCGTATCAAAATCAATGAAAGACATGAATTCTCCATTCTAAAATCACATCTTTGTCACTTCTTTCTCTAGAACACCTCTCTCTAAACTCATAGCAAAACATTACCCTCATGCAATGGTCATCTCCAAGCATAGGCAAGACACACTCAACACCAAACCAACACCGAGTCACATCACCCGTATCAAACCCAGCATCATCATGGAAACTCAACTTCTTCAACAGTCTCCTTTACCAACCCTCACATAATCTCACCGTAAACCTAAGACCCATCTACACAACATTCAAGAAAGAGTGAAAGAGAGAGAGATCTTTGTTGATACCTTATACACATAGCTCCATGTTTCAAGATTTTTTTTTAAAAGGTTTGTGGGATTTTTGGTTTTATTCCTTTTTTATGGGGGTTGTGTGAAGAAGAAGAAGAAGCACACCCCCCCCCCCCCCCCCCCCCCCCCCCCCCAACACACACACACACACAGAGGGAGAGAGAGAGAGAGAGAAGTAAGAAAAAAGGATAAATATGCCAACTATGAGAGAGAAAAATTTTTTTAATAGAGATTTTTTTCACGTTAGCATCTAACTAAAAATTGGCTGGATTTTAGCTAAAGGTACAGTGAGTTCAAGATTTATAAAATTTAGGTAGTTTTATATGCCAAAATTTTCTATAGATACAATTCTATTATATTAAATAGTTCATATACCATAAGTAAAACTTACACAGCAAAAGGACATAACCTTTTAAAAATTTTGCAATAAAGAGACATGACCTTAAATAAATAAATAAACTGTCAAGATATTTCTTATGGCAATATACCTTCATTCAACTTTTCTCAAAATGAAACAACACAAACCATGCACCATGCTCTTATCTATCCTGGATTTAACATTTAAATCAAGGGAAAAGAAAATTAGTTTGTCTAAACTATTGGCATGTGCTAGAAACCTTCCTAATTAATGATTCCTAAACTCCTGAAGTCGAAGTTTTTTATTAGCATAATTATAGTAACTCCATATGATATCCTTTTTTTTTTCCTTTTCTAGGATCACATTTATTTCAATGTAGCCCTACATTGATAGAAACAGTGAATAACTTTTTGTCATGGTATCAGAGCATACACTTTAGGACCTATAGAATGGAGAGAAATTTCAATGTGAGATCAAACGCCTATCTGGAATCTCACAAACAGACCCATTAGTTCTTGATGATCTAACATCAAGAATATCACATATGTTAATCTAAACACAGTGTCAGCAAATAACGATCCTGTTATCACTATGATCGGCATCAAATTGGATGATAGGAACTATGGCATCTGGTCCCAGGTCATAGAGATGTATATTGCTGCAAAGATAAACTAGGATAAATTAACGAAAATCTACCAAGCCCTTTGAACAAATCCAACCTTAAGGAAATGGAGAACGGAGAATGCAATAGTTAAAAGGTAGATGATAAGTTCAATGGATCCAACCTTGATTGGCAATTATATTAGATTTCCAACTTCTAAGCCGTGTGAGGTGCTATTGCCATAACATATTTTGATGGGGCAGACACCTCAAAAGTTTATGATCTCAAGAGGAAAGTGTCAGGCTTAGACAAAATGGAGGATCAATTGAGACATACTATAATACTGTTCAAGTATTTTAGAAAGAAATTGATTTTTGTCACCCAAATCCCATGAAATGTGAGGAAGATATACAAAAGTATAACTATATGGTGCAAGAAGATAGTATTTATACCTTTTTGGATGGATATGATTATCAATTAGACAAAATTCGAGCCAATGCACTTTGATACAACCTTTCCCTACAGTAAAATAGACTTATGCATACTTTCATAGAGAAGATCAAAGGAAAATGGTGATATCAACAAAAAAGGATACACCTTCCAACTTAGCAATGATATAAAAGGAGGGAAGAAATTACAACAACCTACTTCAAGCTTCTACAAATGGAAAACAAGGCTCTACCATGAAGACAAAGGCTCAAACTAAAGAGGGTGGTTGTATTCATTGTAGGAACATGAAGCATACAAAGGAAACCTGCTTAAAGATACATGGATATCCAGATTGGTGTCATGAATTAAAGGCAAGAAGCACAGAAGGACACGCAACACTTGCTAATATGGAGATAACTTCTACCGAACCTCATCTCTCTCTTGTCTCTCAAGAGGAGTCCTCTATAGTAGTGGCAAATTGTTTGTTGGCTCAAAATGAATCAGGTAACAAGGCTAGACTATTGATTTTGAAGTGACGAATAATATGACTTTTGATCCTTATCAGTTTATTGAAACTACACTCCAAAACAAGCATGTCACAAGTGCAAATGGTGTGAAGTTATTCTATGACAAGATTGGAAAAGCATCATTCTTGCTTTCATTACAATTATCTAATACTCTTCTTGTTCCATCTCTCTCAAATAAATTAATGTTATCGAAGAACTAAATTGCTATACGCTAATTTAACCTGAATTCTACTTGTTCCAAGATATTCTCACCAAGGAAATCTTTGGTCGTGGTACAAAATGAGAGGGACTATACTACATGGAAGATTTTAGTAGTGGCAAGCAAATAAAGTTAGTAAAGATGGCAATAAAGAACAGGAAATTTGGCTTCGGCATCATAGATTGAGACATCCCTCATTTTCTTATTTGAAATATCTATTTCCTAATCTTTGTTTCAGATGTTTGTGATTCTATGTTTAAGTGTGAGTCTTGTATTTTGGCTAAAAGTCATAAAGCCTTTTATCCAATAAACCCAAAAAGATGTCAAAAACCATTTATGTTAGTTTATTCAGATTTTTAGGGCCCTACCCCTATTTCAATTTCTTCTGGAATAAAATGGCTTATGGTATTTATTGATGATTGCACCTGTATAACTTGGCTATACCTAATTAAAATCAAAAAATGAGGCAGCTAAAAATATTTATGCATTTCATGCTATGATTAGAACTTAATTCTCTACTAATTACAAGTACTTTGTTCTAATAATGATGAGAATTTGTTGACAAAGAACTGTAGGACTGCTTCAAAGCTTATGGTATGTGTCATGAAACAACATGTGGTCAAATTCCACAACAAAACGACATTGCAAAAAGGAAAAAACAAA
The DNA here is from genome assembly GCA_024138025.1 of Combretum micranthum. Taxonomy (NCBI): domain Eukaryota; kingdom Viridiplantae; phylum Streptophyta; class Magnoliopsida; order Myrtales; family Combretaceae; genus Combretum; species Combretum micranthum. The sequence goes on from JAMXBD010000506.1 coordinate 641,470, forward strand.
TAAATTTTGAAAACAGCTAGAGCTCTTTCAATAGCAACAAATGCACCATAGAGATATTAGGGAGCTACATTAACTATTGTTGTTTATTTATTAAATCACATGTCATCCAAGGTATTAAACTTTGAGACTCACTACAAGTCTTAGCTCATCATGTATCTTTACCTTCAATTTTAATGCTCCTTGCAAAAATATTTGGTTGTGTGTTATATGTCCATCTTCATAAAAATGAAAGAACCAAAATTGATCCATGTGCTATCCATTGTATATTCTTAGGTCATGCAACACATAAGAAGGGATATTGATGCTATGATCCAAGTGCCAGGTCTTTATGTCACTATGGATGTTCCTAAAAATGAAAATGTTCTTTCAAAAAACAAGCTCAAATCCTTCTCTTCATGGGGAGCTAATTGGTAAAAAGCAGAATTTAGATAGTGTAAGTGGTTTGGAAAATTGTTCGGGTTGTCAAGCTTTTCATGATGAAGGCAACAAGATTTCTCTCCAAGAGAATGTTCAAGAAAGTGGAAATATCGAAACTAGGAATGGATATGATCAAGAGCACCCCTCCTTTCAGCAGTCCTCTCATGGTTTAGTACCAACTAACCATACTCCTAAGAATAATTATGAGGTACAATCTCTTAGTTCTGGCTATAAATTGCCTTTCAGATACAATCATGAAAAGTCACCAAATCGATACACACCAGTTCATGGAGAAAGGAAAGCAAGATATCCAGTTGTTAACCATGTCAGTAGCAAGAGACTATTACGGCCATTGAAGAACTTAGCGCATCAACTATCATATGAACACATTCCTAGTACAGTACAAGAAGCTTTAATTGATCCCATATAGGTTCAAGCAATTACTGAAGAAATGGCAGCTCTACAAAAGAACAAAACTTGGAAACTTCTGCCTTTACTAGAAGGAAAGAAAATCATAAGATGTATATGGGTATTCCCCATCAAACATAAAGCATATGGGACAATAGATTAGCATAAAGCAAGACTCGTCGCAAAAGAATAAACCTAGTCATATGGTATTGACTATCAAGAGACATTCTCACCAGTAGCAAAATTAAATATAATAAGGGTGCTACTATCATTAGCTGCAAATTTGGACTAGCCACTACATCAACTCGATGTGAAAAATCCATTCCTATATGGGAATTTCGAAGAAGTGTACATGGAAGATCCACCAAGTTTCATTGCTTCACAAATTGGAATTGTGCGTAAGCAGGAAAAGGCATTGTATAGGTTAAAACAATCACCGAGAGCATGATTTGGACGATTCAACTTGGCTATGAAAAAAATATGGTTATAAGTAATGTAATTCATATCATACTTTGCTTCTAAAGCATCAAGAAGGACTAGTAGCAACTCTAATAATCTATGTTGATGATATGATAATTACAAGAAATGACAATGAGGAGATCATAAAGGTACAAAATCATTTATCAACTAAATTTGAAATGAAAAATCTTGATGGCCTTAAGTGCTTTCTTGGAATTGAGGTAGCAGGATCAAAAGAGGGGATTTTTCTTTCATAAAGAAAGTATGTTCTTTACTTGTTAGTAAAAACAAGAATGCTTGATTATAAACCTGTAGACACTCCAATTATTTAGAATCATAAGCTTAAAGAATAACCAAATCAGGTTCCACAAACAAAGAAAGATATCAGTAGCTAGTGGGCAAACCGATTTACTTGTCTCACATAAGATGAGATTTGCCTATGTTGTAATGTGAGTAAAGAACATATGCAAGCTGCAATGTGAATATTTCGATATTTGAAAACTTCACTAAGAAAGAGGATTATGCTTCGAAAGCATAATCACCTCTACATAAATGGTTATATGGATGCAGATTAGGTTGGAAGCATTACGGAAGGAAGTCTACCTTTAGATACTTTACCTTTGTTGGTGGAAAGTTGGTCACATGGAGAAGCAAAAAGCAAAAGGTGGTTACTTTATCTAGTGCAAAGGTTGAATTTATTAGCATGGCTAAAGGCTTTGTGAACTAATTTCGCTTAAAGAGGTAATAAGAGAAAATGGATAGTCACTTGAGCTTTCAATGAGACTGTTTTGGGATAATAGAGCTACAATAGAAATTTCGAAAATCTTATTTAGCGTAATCAAACAAAACATGTCAAAATTGACCGACATTTCACTAAAGAAAAGTTAGAAAAGAAGATAGTTCAATTTCCATTCATAATGTCAGAAAAGCAACTAGCCGATATACTTACAAAGGTCGTTTCAAGCAAAGCATTTCATAGCCCGCTTAGGAAGTTAGGGATAGAAGACACTGTTGCACCAACTTGAGGGGAAGTGTTGGCATGAGATAGGAACCTTCCTAATTAATGACTTCTACAATCTTAGAGTCAAATTTTTCATTAGCATAATTATAGTTATTCCATGTATGATGTCTTTTTTTTCTTTTTTAGGATCACATGTATATAAATGTAGTCTTGTATTGACAGAAACAATGAATAAGAAAATAGAGAATTCTTTTTGTCATAAACATTGAACTAAGCTTCACGAAATCCAACATAAAGTGGTGATATTCATATCATATTGGATATATATACTTATCCAGTAATTCATCATTCTAAAAAATTATTTCATTATTGAAATCCATGAATGGTGTATAGAAAACCAAAAAGATACTTAATTTAATATAAAAAAGAAATCAACTTCCTATATTCTTTTGTATGTCATGGGCTTAGTATGCGACACTTAACACTCTAGATTCATACGAAGAAACTAAGTTCAACCTAAAAAAAAAAAAAAAAAGAAAAACCACATAAAGAGAGAAGCTTTAAGTATAAATTGAATTCACTTAAATATTTAGATGATTGAAATTGAAGGGATACCCCTATATATACAAATGACGTATTGAAATCAAGGTTCAAGATTGAACAGATTTAATGAATACAAGTGATTCTCACCTAGCACTGGTTAATTGCATCTACCTACTGTGATATGATGAATATAGATATAGTTACATTTACCTACTATGGTACAATATATCTAGACACCTAAAATTCTTCTAAGACCTTCTGAGACCTTTTAGAATCTTCTTTATCCACAAATTGTCATTGTCTCTGGGCCTTGGGCTTCTTCTTGTTGTTAGGCCTTGAGAAACCTTATAATTATGGCAATCAAAGGTCCATGATAGTTGTAGGTGGAATCATCATAAGAATAGCAATGATTATGACTTTTGAGATGATACCGATGGCTACAAGGCCATATTTAAAACATAATACCAATTTGAATGACAATGGACTATTAAAATACAATTAATTGCGTTTGGTAGCTCAAAGGCTGACTGTGGTTTTGAGCAAAAGTATATTATATTTTTTAAATGAAACAGTCATTTGAAAATAATAGTAGACTTTCAAATTGTATGCCTGAATGAGAAAGACGTAGCATAAAATCTCTAAGCATATGCTATATCTTATAGATTTAAATCCTACTAATCCTCTTTATCTGAAACGACCCAACCCTAAGGGTGCTTAAAGGTGTGGTTGTTTCACTGAACATATTACCTCCAAGTAATATGTATAAGGCTTCTGATAACTAGGTGGGTTTACTAATCATATTTTGGTTGTGAAAACGCGACTAAGCTCTTTTGTAAAACCATAATGAATCGAAAGATGATTTACTCAACATTTAGGAGTCGTTATGTCAATATTTATAAAAGAGTGCCTTAAGAAAAGATTCAAAGTTTAAAATAGTTTAAGATAAAAACCATAAAATGGGAGCTAGGCTCAACCCGAACACAAGTTTGGCACTCAGCCCAAAATTAATAAAACATTTAAGTGTTTATGGTCATCCATCAAAATCATAACAAATATTTAAATAATCTTTCCAAAGTTCCATTTAGATCACAATTTGTCGGAATCACTGCCTGTATTCGTCAATCCTGAAACTCATAGAATCATAGTGGAGATCTACATACAAACTCTCTTCATTACCTGGAATATTGATAAGTGAGCAACGAAGCCCTGTACACGGTAATCAAACACACACACGCATGTCATGCATGCCCAAGCTAATGCAACACACATTAATTAAGTTTAAGTCAGCAACCAAGTGGTCCCAATATCCCAAAAATACAACAAGCACAAATGTACTCAAGACTCTTACCAAATAAAGGGTATGATTCCCTCAGCGGATCACACACCGAAGAGAGGGGTTCGATCAGTCTCCAGAACTTTCCAAAAAGAAAAGAAAGAAAATAGTCTCATTTGGGTCATCTCCTTATAGGCTGTCAGTAATGAGCATGGTCCATTATAACTTTTTATACAGGGCCCACAACGCCGTATAACTCGTTACAACTTTGTATATGCTTCTAGTTAGATGCTCGATGTCGAAAATTTTCTTATCGACTACACCATTGAATCGAACCACACATCTATGGGGGCCTAAGCAACTAAACTAGAATAACATCTCGAAGTTATGATTAGACTCGCTACCCAATCTGGGGGTGCCACTCTTAGAGTAAGTGGCCAACAAAAACCAACACTCAATTAATCTGAGTTTAAATTCTCAATCCGTTTATTGAGACTATTCGAGCAAACGACACGCAATTGCTATATACCAAATAATCGAAGTGGTCCTCAAGTATCTCCACAAAGCTTAAAGTCCAAAATTGTTCATGATTGAAACCTTAATTAGTTCATGATTAATTATCTTTTATCTTTGTATTGTTTATTATATCTAGGTATCATTGACTTAACCATTTTATCATGTCTAGAGGTTTATTTAAGTCTAAGGAAGAAGTTTGATTAAAGTTGGTTCGATTTGGACAAGGATTGAAGGGGGAACAAAGGACAGATGAAGAACATGGCTGGTATACGAGGAAATGTATCACCTGTGTTCTAGCAAACGGCCAAACAGGGCATCGTGCTTTTGTCGTGTTTCTTCTTCGTTTTAGGTTTCAAAGAGAACCACTGGGTGAAACATAACATCATGTTCTTCCCATGTTCTTTCACACCTTATCGTGCTTTCGAGAATAGAGAGAAGCACGGGGTGAAACACGACTTCGTGTATCCCCATGTTCTTCAGCGCTTCAATGCACTCTTGGAGACAAGTCATGTTTCAATCATGCTTTTTTGGGTTTCTTATTTTCCTTCATGTTTTGAGGATTAGAGACAAGCACAGTATGTACAAGGCCTCATGTACCAGTTGTACTTTCCTAAGTTTCGGGTATTTTACATTCAAACTTTGTATTTTTGTTAAAAACACATTTTGAGACAATTTTAACGATCCTGCAAGTATTTAAAGGTCATGCTTATGCCTAGACTTGTTCATTTTCATTCCTCATTCGTAAAGACATGATTAGATTAAAATAGAAGCCTAAAGCATCTAGTTTTAACAACAACCATCAAGTTCATCATGGTTTCTCCACAAATTTCAAAATTTACAAGCACACACTTTCATTTTAGCAACTTTAACATTCTTAACTTCAGACCCCATGTTTGTTTCATCTTTTCCTCCATAAGGTAGGCACATTAATCATCTTATTCATCTCAAAATGCTTTACTAGCAGAACTTTAACTTAAAAACATGCTCATTCCCTTCTTCCATATTTTTAGACTTATCTTATCTCCTCATTATCATATGTTCATAATACTAAGAGTTGATTGTAGGTCTTATCTTGTTGTTGCAGCTGTAAGGTGGCTCTCCTAAGCTCAAAACACCTTCAAAATCAACTTCTTTGCTACCTTCACTTCCTATCAACATCCCCATGTAAAAAATTATACTTAAAACACTATAAACTTTGAGTTTTGACACTTAAAATCCTTACACTTATCTTATCATGAATTTCTCTAAATTTCTTGATCTCCTCTTTCTCCTCGTTCACCTCCATTGTCTACATTTCCTACTAGGAAATAGATAACCTCAGCTAATTAGTATCAATCCTTCTTTAATCTTACTTAGCTAGCATTTAGTGGAGGCTAGGGTCTAGGGTTTTTACATTAGGGTTGTAGTAGGTTTCCTAAAGGAGCAATAATAGAAAATAAAGAGTATTTATATGGGGCTAGGGTCTAGGGTTTGTAGGGCTCATTTTAAAGTGTCACATGGCACGATCTCAATCATCCATCTCCAATCAAGCCTTTATTTAGAAGATTTTTCTTACCTAGTACTTCAATCAACCAATTCTAAATTCATTTACTCAATCCACTTATTAATTTTATTAATCCTTTTTAACTTCATAATTATTTTCCAGCTATTATATCTAAATTTTGAATTTTATGGATAGTATTTGAATCATTTCATTATCTTTCTTCCTATTCTTCCATCCTTCATAACCACATAAAAACCATTCAAGTAACTTCCAAGTCATCAAAATTCAATGCAATTCTGTCAAACCAACAATCACCTATTGAATCTTAGATTAGAGGTTTAAGCGTTTTTCTTTAGGATTTATTTAGTTAATTTCAATGTAATGATACTACTTCCGTAAGACCTAATCGAGACGGCCCATTATTCACAACCCTTTTGTTCTGCCATAATATGCTACCATTGTAACTAGTAATTTAAAATATTTGTAATAAAATAATACTTTGGAGACATTGTAAGGCAGTTATAATTTTGTCAAACTCAATAAAGATTTAAAGGTCAATTGATAAAATTAAATTGAATCAAGTTCAACTACAGATGAATTGTATCATTTCTAAAGTTAGGTCAGTCAGTTTCAATCAAGTTGAATCGTATAGAGTAAGCTGACTAATATTGGTATATATTTTAAGAGTTAAATAATAAATATTTCTTTTTAAAATGGACGAGATTAAGAGAGTAGAGAAAGTCAAAAGATCCGGATCTACCTATGTTACGTGTACTTTATTTATTTATTTTTTAAAATTTATATTTTCTCTATTCTAAGCCCTAATCAATCAGGAGGACGACAAGGGCAAAACAAATATTGAATATGAGCAACGAGTGATTTGACAACTCTGCGTTTTTTGGCTTCTAGCTGTTGTAATATGTCTACGACCTGAAGAAACCTAATAAGCTACTTTCTGATTGGCCCACGCGTTTGGCTTAGTCAACGATTGAAACTCATCAATCTTTTCTTAATAATGCCTACATAGACGTGCATATTTTCCAACAAAATTTTCAATTCATAATCTCCCATCATGACATGTAATAACACTAGCAAATGTTTTTATCATAATCAGATCTTTTAGAAGATTTTGTAGAAAATATACTAGAATGAAAAGTGAGGAATATTCTCTTGGTTATAGTTTTAATATGTTTAATAGTTACCTCCAATTTAGGGGGCAATAAATAAGTAAACCTCGTCAAACATTATCAATATATATGAGATTTTTTTCTTTTTAAAACAATTTTTAAGAATTTGGTAATATTAAAGTAGACTTTGATAATATAGAGATATATTCATATTCAAATTAAAATTCCAAATAAAAAATATATTCTATAGTTCATAAAATGCGCTTTTAGACAAAAAAAAAAAAAAGATGTTATAAAACGTTACATCTATAATACTTATATGATAAGTTATTCTAGTTGTTTTCTTGACAAGAATAATTTTGATCATTCTCATAAATTGTAAAACTAGATCTTGGACTTTAAGATCGAATCAATTAGGTTAGTGAACTTTGACAATGGCATAGCCACAGCCAAAATTAATGGATATCTGGTGATCCCATCTTGTCTTAAGAGACTAGCTTTCTTAGGATCATTTAGGGTTTAATCTTTAGGGAAGTTTCTATAGTCATGTCGATGTGATCATTCAATCAATCATCAAATAGTTAAAATAAATATAGTAATTGAAATATTAAATATTATAATAGTTCGATCATGGATGGGTATGGTGTGAGCCATTGGATGGTAGAGGACTGGTCCCATCAAAATTAATGACGAAACCATAGAATTTCCTAATCTTTAGATATTAAGGCCTTGATTTTTAGTTTCCTTATTTTATTTGATTCTTCAATTGTTATAATAGGGCATACATGTAATCCCCAAGTTTTTCAGTTAAGCTAGAAACTTAGAAGGTTAAGTTCTCATAGAGATAAAAGAAATCAAAAACAAGATTACATGACATAGATAAAATGATACTCATATGTTTATAAAATCCTAAAGTTAAGTGTAAACTATTAAATCTTTAGTGTATATTGGGTAGTTAATGATAGTTTAGAAATAATCAATGTAAATATAAAATACTAAACATTAATTGAAAATTATTTTTATGAGATTTAGAATCTAAACTCTGTCTTTAATTTTATTATCTTGAAACAATATGTATATCAATTAATATATGTATGATATCATAATTTGTTCATCTTATATACATTATAGACTTTAATTTTCATCACCTACACTTAAATTTCTTTCAAAATTACCTGAAAAGTCTTGCAAAATCTATTTCACCACAAAGTTATAGGCAATAATAAACTTGTCCTCTTTTCATAAAGTTTTCTTCATTAATTGTTGAAATGACATTTTCAAATTAATTCTATTTTATTTTCTTTTACTTGCAAAAGAACAACTGAGATTTGAAAAATTTACACAAGCGAGACATCATCATCACTAGAAGATAAATACATAATATTTTAAAAATTTCTATACTAATATAAAATAATATAATTAGTACAAAATATCTTTTATTAAACATAAAACTAGATAAATATAAACTTCTTTTGTAGTCATTTTTATAGTAAAACCCTCTTTTCATTTTACCTACATTTACCACTAAACACAAACCACTTCTTCAAACTCTTACTTTCAATATTAGAAAATCTCTGAGAAATCATATACAAACATTACTTCCAGTATTTTTGAAAAAGAAGATAAAGCAACCGCACAGAATACACCATCCAAACTAAGGTAATTTTATCTTTAAAAAGCTTATAGTAAGTTATCGTTGTCAAACACACTATACATATACATATTTTACTATTTAGGATTAAAACACTAAGTTTAGCAAATATCTTAAATCAATAAACTAAAACAGAATTTATTAAAGAATAATAAAAATGTGTACACACTTACCCTGTGCATTTGACTATGTCTAAGAGTTGAAGCATAACTGCTAGAAACCTATGAATAAGTATAACTTTACTTAACAAACACAGACATGATAATCCATGAAGTAAAATAGAGAAAAACTACAGTAAACATTCATATTTGGACTTTGTTTAAAGGAAAGAATGATAAATTTATGTTTAACTAGTAAATTTACTAGATATAATTATGTTTGAATTAATCATGTCAAGTCTATCTCTAGCCTGCTTTAGTTCATGTATTAGTTTGACGAGAAGTTAGTTTGTAAAATGGAGTAAGATGAGTTTGTTTTTTTGACCATGAAGTAAATCACGACCAAGTTGCGCCTGCAGTTTAGAATCGTGGTAGACTTTGAGTGAAAATCAAGGGGAAGTGTTTTTTGCCACGGATTCAACCGCAACCTAGATCCCCGTGGTTAAAGCTGTGTGATTGCAAACAAAAATGAAAAATGAGAGTTTGCACATAGCTTGAATCGTAGCATAAATAGTGCTCGCGATTGACCTAGCGATTTAAACTGTGACATATACTAATGACCATGATTTGTTACCCTGTCTAACCACGGCTACTGTAGCACCCGCAATTCATTTGATTCAAAACTACGACTTTTTCTTAAGATTTCTTAAACCTAGATCTTTAAATTAGTTTTGCTTTCCGATGTGCTACCCTTGAAACCTTGCAAGCGCAAACCAACTACCAGAATACCGTATTCGTAGCGTTTATAATTCCTTAAAGACAAATAAAATAAGGAAATTACAACATCAGTCTAAGCCACTTAGACATTGATAAGAATTCTTGTTTAGTTATATACTTAGTAATGTATATTTGTTATTTTATAGGAACTATATATCAAGATCAAGATTTTCCCATAGACTACTACAACAGCTAAGGGAAGAATGCACAAGTAAGTAACTCTAATTAAGGCTGTGCAAAAAAACCGATCGAACCGTGAACGAACCAAACCAAATTGAACCGAATAGAAATTTCGATTCTTTTTTGAAACAGTTCGTTTGCGGTTTGGTTCAGTAAAAAGAAAACGGTTCGAGATTTGGTTCAGGACCATGATTGAACCAAATTGTTTTATATATTAGAAAATTAAACATATTATTTTTACTCTTAATTATTTTATTAATGATACATATCTAAGTATAAATTTTGAAACCAATTAATTTTTTCTAATTTGCAAAAAATTAATTGTTTTTAAAATTTGTGACTTAGATTTATGTCATTCATTAGAATAAAATTAGATTTTTTTTCATAATATGTTTTAATTGTTATGTTGTCTATAAATAAAATAGATTTTAAATTTTAACCTCTAGTATTATAACTCCTGCATATTTCTTTTCCATTTGTCTTATTAATTAATCTAATTCTATTATTTAGTTACCTATTAATTTATATAATTGGTAATATGTTAGTTAGAAGTATACAAAGATTTAAATTTTATGTCTTATATTGGAATTAAATCTAGCATACCATTATAGTTGAAGATAATTAAAAAAAATGAGACTAATCATAATTATGATTTTATGATGAATGTCCTTCTTATAATTTTTATATGATTATTTAGCAAATGATTAATTTAAAATATTGTTTTTATATTTGCATTAATAATAAGAAATATGTAATGGAAGTTTTTCGATATAATATTTTTTATTTTATGAATAAAAATGGTTCGAACAGCAAACCGAACCTTACCAAACCGTTTTTTTTTTTTCGATTCGAAAAAATTACGAACCGAACTGTGTAGTTAGATTCAAATTTAAAAGAAAAAATGAACCATAAAATGTGGTGCGGTTTGGTTCAAGGTGCAAACCGAATCGAACCGTACATGCACACCCCTAACTCTAATCATTTCACATTGATTGTGTGTGAAAATAATGACACGGGTTCTAATTACAACGATAATTGGCTATGTATGGGGATGGGAATAATGCATGTTATATGGTAATTGAATAAATGATAAACTTTAATTTTAGAAGTGATAACCATCTGCTTGGTACCAACTGTGTAATGTGTATTGTTGATTGTTTTGAAAATTGTATGGTCACTAAATAATCTAGTATAAATTTTAATTGACATTAAATGAAATAGACATGTATTGCATGACTGTATAAATTACATTCGCATAGTATCCTCGTCACATATTAGCATCTTGGTTCTACAGTAATGATGAGCTATTCCAGTGAGTCTGGTTCTACAGAAGGTTACCACTATTCTTTCAGCCCACAGGAACTAAGTAGGTACTAAAGGATGCCACCTATGGTGTTGACGCGAGGTGACTAATACTTGTAGAATTTCTAAGTTCTAAGTTAAGTTCAATTATAATACTTTTATGTATTTATGAAATAATAAATAAGTTTGAAAACAATTTCTCCTTATTTAATACTTATATGTATTTATTCCTTCAGCCCCAAGAGAAGATGTAAATCTCCATTAGTTTGGATTTTGGTCATCCAAACTATATTCATCACATATAGTCGATTGCTGCATTGCATATGGTTATTAATTAAATCTGCTTGACATTGTTTGTTTTGTGTTAAGATCTAGTTATTCACTAAGTTGTGGTTTGCTCACCCTCCTATAGATTTGTGTGATTATAAGGATTATTAAATTCGATCTATACTCAGAAGTTGGCACTGCCTTGAGTTAGCAAAGAAGTCAAGACTTGGATAAGAGAAATGTAGTATATTATTTTTCGTAAAGACTAATTATAAAAAATATTTGTATAGTTTTGATGTAATAGTTAAAAACTTAATGTAAATGGTATGAAATGTTATTCTTGTATGTGATCTATATGTATGCAATAGTTTGTTGTTCTAAGTAACCTTTCGATCCTATTATAACTATCCATGCTACTGGACATTCTAGTTTTATAATGCTCATATACCTTTTTAGAAGCCTCAGATAGTCAAATACAAATGTCTATGACTCCAGTTTATTACATGTGCATCAATACTACTAAGGTATCCTGTGGGGGTGTGACAATATCAGTTTCCTCATAGGAAATATTTAGCGATAGCCTAACGAGCCCATGAAAAGCATCATCAAGCTTTTGGGCCTAGAAGCTCCATGAGGACCTTAATCCTATAGGGACCGATAGCCTTGCTATGAAGATCCACAAGGGCTTTGGTCGGACAAGGACCTCAACCCCTTACTGTTCTTACTACGACCTTACACATCAAGGATCATACTGTTTTTCTCACTTTTATCTCCCTAAGGGAATGACTAGAAGCTCAGCCACCTCTGCTTTATGTAAGGATCATCTTGGGTCTGAGGTCACGTACTTCCTAATGGACACAGGCATACGTTGAATAAGATATTATAGGCTTCCAATTAAGGTATGCTCAAAAACTATAAATAGACTCCTACCTCTAAAGGTACAGACATCTTGACTTATCTCACTTGTTTCATCTCGTTTCTATATTCTCTCGAATCAATAAATTAATTCCAACATCAAAGTGACTGCAGTAGTCAACTTTCCAATGCACCACTAACCATATTCTATGCTCACAGGTCGACAAATGCATCTCACTCTTTAGTGGCAAATTTGGCACCTGCAAAACTATTAAAATTGTGTAAGTGCAACAAGTTTGGAAGCAAAGGGGCGCCTAGCGAGCACTTATTTTCTTAAGAATAGGGACAGCGTGTATAGAGAGCAAAGTTGAGGGGAATCATATGAAATTTACCTATTAGTCTAATTATATAATATTGATTCACTTATTTCAAGCGCTATTTAATTTAGAAATAGTTATTAGTTCTATAAGGTTGATTTAATTAATATTGATAATAATGTTTAATCTTATTCTAATGCTGTTAAGTATAATTCAAAAGTAAGTTGACAAATAATTAATTGTATGAAATTATAATATAGTATGAACTTAATTAATATATTAATTATTTCATTATTGTTAAAACTGTTAGTTCTATAGAGAAATTTTATATAACAGATATAATATAAGGTATTAAAAGTAATTCCAATTAATTAATTAATTGTTACTCTCTTTTTTTTAAACAGCACTCTCAAATTATTATATGCATTCATTATAAGATAAGATAGAATTTCATATTTAGTATTTGAATTTTTGTTGATTTTTTCGATTAACATCCTTAACTTTAAGATAGTTAATTTCTATATTTGATTGAACCTCTCAAAGTCTACGATAATACTTGTGTTAATTTCATCTAAAATGTATTTTAGTAGTTTGCTTAATCTTTACCAATTATGGACTATCATATGTACCAAATGATTATTTAGTAAAGATATTCTACTCAGAATATATGTAAATGTGAAAATGACATCATGTTAGATGGACTTGACATAGGTATCGAACCTAATTGTCATATATTTTAAGTGGGATATCTTAATCAAAATAATTACTAATATATATTTGTCAAAAAGTCAATTGGATAAATTGTAAGATACAAAATAAACATAGGTACTATAAAAGATCATTAAAAATCTAATTGGTTACAAAAAGGGACAATTTTTTTAAAATATATAGAGAAATTGTAAATTACCTCCCTAACCTTTTATCTAGGTGTGAATTCACCTGTTAAACTTTCAAAATAAGTTTTTTGATTTCTTATACTCTCAAAAATTGATACAGTTAAGAACACTTAATATTTTTCGTTAAAACGGAGTTGCAAAAACCCCTTAAGTTTTCACTTATTTATGGATTCACCCTCTTAAACTTTCATCTATGCACGGATTTACCCCTAAATTCATGAAAAAAGTTAAATGTCCTTAATTGTGCTAATTTTTAAAAGTTTAAGAGGTTAAAACACTTACTTTGAAAGTTGAAGGGTGAATTCTCACCTTAGTAAAAGTTTTGGGGATAATTTACAAATTCTCAAAAATATATGTAGTTAATTGAAAAAATAGTCAATGTTCAAATATCGAATACAATATTACCAAAATAAAATTTATAGATAGTCCATCAATTTATAAGCACTTTACGCTATTTCAGTCTCATTATAGTAACAGAAAAGCACAGGTTGAAATGGGAAATAAAAAATAAAACAACAAAACAAGGAAAAAAAAAAAGTTTCAAGATTACCCAATGATGACGAAATGACATTGGAGAAACCACAAAATGAGAACATATTGACAAATAATAATGATGATAATAATAATAATAATATTATACTAAAATTACTTCCTAAACTAATCATGCTTAATTTTCTAACATAACCCTTGATTGAAAGTGAAACAAATTCTATTCGAGACCACGCAAATGAAACATCGTTAACTTCACCCAAAGTGAAGCTTCACTCGTGTCTCTTTCCCTAATATGTAAATATACTATTGTTTTAATTTTACACTTTACAGCTTTAGCACGTAGCACAAGAAAACCAGTTCTTTTGTATCTTGCGTATTTTGATGCCCCTTAGATCTTGCCTAACTCGTGGACAAAATATTTTTGGGTGTTATATGAGACGGGTTAGGAATGCATGACATATGATATCTAATAAAATTTATATATATATATATGAATTATATACAAGATATATAGTAGTTGTTTCAAAAATTACCTATTTTTATGGAAAAATTCACAGGGTGTTATGTAACATGTGTTTTGTGCATGTGACATATAATATAAAAATTATGATCTATATGAATTATACACAAAATATGAATGGCAGAAGTTTTAAAAATTACCTATTCTACTATCATACATATAAAAGTAATAGTGTTAATGGCAAAAATGATATCTAAACTTTCGCAAAAAGAATAATTTGGTATCTGAAGTTTGGTTTTGAACGATTTGATACCTAAACAAAATTTTTGTTGACTTTTTTCATACCTGAAGTTTAGTTTTGACAATTTTGATACCTTAATAAAGTTTTGTTGACTTTTTTATATCTGAGGCAAGTAAAATGAGGTATAAAAAAAGTCCATAAAAAGTTTATTCATGTACCAAAATTGTCAAACCAAACTTCAAATATATAAAAATGTCAATGAAAACTTTGTTTAGGTATCAAATTGTTCAAAATCAAACTTCAAATACCTAATTGTTCTTTTTATGAAAATTCAAGTAACATTTTTATCATCATCCAAATATAATATTAATACATACAAATTATGTAAAAAAAAAATAACACGTGGCATGTAATAAGTAATTATATTCAACCAATCCTTTTTCCACCTGGACAATCAAATGATGTGCTGCGTAATTGTCGAGAAAGTTATGCTTTGAAGATTTCTTAGCTTTGTTTCGTTGACTTACTCAATTTATATTATTAAAGAAATAGTATCCCAGAATTACACTCCATTTAAGTTTCTAAGAAACCAAGTTTCAAGACTAAAATCAGAAAGCATAAAATCTAGTTTAATACCATATAACATAAGGTTTGCAATGTTCCAAGCATCGGGACAAGTTTAGGACATACATTGCAAAGCCAAAATTTGCATGCCTATGCATGGCCAGGGCATGAAGTTTATATTGAGGACAATCTTTTCATGTATAATCATCTTCATTGCAGCTTATTATTTCTTGAGCAAATCTTCAACAAGAAACCATAAGAACAGTGGCAACTATCCTTTCTCATCCAGTCCGCTTTTGTGTTTTCTGCGTTGAACTTGATTATTCTTCTCATTCTCCTTGGGAGCTATAGACCATCATCCCATGAAATAGAAAAGTGCTTTCACTCGAACGGAGAAGTGCCGTATACTCATTATAGAGATGAAGCAGAGGAAGATGATGATCACAAAGGTGCTGGCTGCGAACCCAATGAAGTTTCTGATCAACTTTGTGGTGCAGAAGATAATTGTGGGGATGACATTAGCAGCGTTTCTGATGAAGGTTCTAATGAGCAATGTGACTCGGAAGGTTATATCGAGGATGACAGTAGCGGAAATGATGGGGAGATTGAATGGGACAGCGAGGATGGCAATGGCGACTTGGAGGAAAGGATTGAAGTTTTCATTGCTAAGGTCATCAAAGGATGGTGGGAAGAGAGGATAAGGGAGAACCCTGATCAAGCTTCATGAACATGAATATGAAAGAAAGCTGGTGGCGTACTGCTTACATATATTTGCTTCATTATTAGGAAACCTAATGGTAAAATGCCAGCATGTGCAGAAATACTAGAGTTTATTATCAAATCAACACATTCTTTCATTTAAATTTGCTTTTCATATGGCCTGTACCATGAGAAGCATCCTATTTGCAAATGAAAAACATTCATCCAAATTCAAGAGTTTGCTTAATGTAAGCAAAATTATAAACCACCCCATTACGCAGACCAAGGTATTATTTGATTTTTATTTGTATTTTATTTGTATCTGATCTTCATCTATATTTTATTTGTATCCGATATGCATCTATGCTTTATATATATCTGATATGCATATTATGTGATTGATCTGCTCATGAGTAAAAATGTTTTGTTTTTATTTGTAACTGTTTCTTGATGAGCAGTCTTTTTGAACAAGATACCAAAAACACCAGAATAAGACGAATCAAATAGAACGTAAGGTATAAGTGGATCAAGCCAGCTTGAAACTTCCTCTGAGTTTGATATGGTTATAAATGAGACACGATTGAGATCAAGCTTGATGAGCTTGCAGCATAAGCGAGCCTAAGTAAATATCAAGTTTTGTCAAAATCAAGACAAGCCAAGTAAATTTGAGTGAAATAGTATATAAAAGTTTCTAAATAATTGAATCGAATGGGTTTAATGGAACTGAATCCAAATTCAAAAATTTAAGATCACTAGATTCCAAGCTCGAATTGAACACCCTTCAATTGGTAAGGTTTGTTTATAAATTAAATGCAAAAGAAACAACCGCAGGGTCTGTAATCCCCACAACAACATACTTCAAAAAAAAAAACAAAACAATTGAGCCAATTTAAGGTGCCAAATTTTATCTAACAAATGATCCCAATTCAGACACAAAGTATTTATGATTTCATATTGCACACGCAGGAAGGCATATTGATGAGTTTAACATGGAGAAGAAAAAAATCTCCACTATAAATTTCTCCAAGAGTTTATTGTGCTTTGTTGATACATAAAACTAAACAAGCAATTGGCTACTAAGTAATTATTCAAAAGTATACTATCCAAGACCTGCTGTGTCATCCTTTCTGGGTGCATCAGCCTTAATGCGTGGTGGGCGGACAATTCGATCAATGAGACCATATTCAAGTGCTTCTTGAGCATTGAAGCGCTTGACCCTACTTAGATCTTGGTAAATCTGCACAATAGAGAAACGGATGTTTCATATAAATCAAACAATTCAATCACATATGGTTATATCAGGAAGACATTAATGGAAATGGCACAAATAATTTAGGCAGGATGAATGATTATAACCCTTGCAGGTTGAGGGTTATCCATGGAGCATTCATGACCAGCAACAAAAGCACAGCACTAGTAAGATATGACAAATTTTGATAACTTGTGATGAGTAAATCCACCCTAATATCTTAATCAATAAGTCCATCCATAAAACAATAAAATGTTACTTTATTCTAAGAACTTCACTGCAATTCTTATACCCAACGACAATTATATTTGTCGACTGTTGACTAGACAGAACTTCATTATAAACTTTTAGAGCAGCCGTTTTGAATTTCATACCTTTTCCTGCCCTATTCAACGATACTAGAGGTCTCTCTCTCTCTCTCTCTCACACACACACACACATATATATTTATCACCATCAAAATTATTTCTCATTCGGGACCCCTAATTAAAGTATTTACTTAAATAAGGTTTAACTAAAATCAATTACTAAAATACAGCAGCAAAATTGCGTCTACGAAACAAGATATACAGATATTGTATAAATATACAGATATCGCGGATTGCAAATGGGATCTACACTAGTATATCGTAGTGAAGCCATGCAATATTTACTCAACTATATCTCACTTGAGAATTGCAATATGTGTATCACGATTCCTACCCGCAATATAGCAACCATTGTGAAACTTCAAATCACGACTCTCACACACTATTTTTTGTGTAAATATTGATATCCCATTTCACAAACATGATTTTGCAATAAGATTTTGATAATTAATTACGTCCAACTTGCATATTGGTAAATTTTTATTTTTATTTTTTTTAAAGGTAGACGTGTTAGACTCTATCACCATCCTTGTCCACCCATTTAAAAAATACTGCTGGACACCATATAGTGTGGGATAGGCAGGTCAGGTTAAAGTACCATACCTATCTGTTGGTGACCAAGTCAGGCCTTGCAACTTTATTTAGAAGAAAATATTGACACCAACCATCATGGTCAAAAACACAAATCCATATAGTAAAATAAATGAAACTGACAGAAAATGTGATGAGAATTTTTCCTTGATTTTATTATACAAGAAGGCAGTATATATACACATTGTACACTGGTGTAACAAGATCAGAAAAATTAGGAAAGAATATCCTATTCCTAATCCAATACCCTTATCCTGGGATTTCCATAATTAACTCCTATTTCCAAGGATTACAAAATCAAAACTTTCCTAAATTAATGCCATAGGTCTTCCAACACTCCCTCAAATTGGTGAATGGATATCATCCATTCCTAGCTTGAATATAATTGTTGAGAAGTCATGAGAACTCAATCCTTTTGTGAACCCATCTACCAGTTGTTCCTTGGTAGACACACAGTGAGTACAAATCAACTTGCTATCCAATTTCTCCTTTACAAAATGTCTATCGATCTCGACATGTTTTGTCCTATCATATTATACTGGATTGTGTGCGATGCTAATGGCTAACTTATTATCGCAATATAGCCTCATAGGTTCCTCCCACTTTATCTCAAGATCTTCAAGAAAATCTTTAACCACAAAAGCCCACAAACCCTTGAACCATAACCCTGAACCCCACTTTTGCACTTGACCGAGCCACCACATTTTGTTTCTTACTTCTCCATGTGACTAAATTACCTCCTAAGAAGGTGCAGTAGCCTAAGGTGGACCGTCGATCTATTGAATAGCCTGCATAATCCACATTCGTGTAAGCTTCAAGAGTCAACCCTTCACCTTTCTTGAATAAAATTCCCTTCCCTAGACTGGCTTTCAAGTAGTGAAGTATACAGTTTACAGCTCGTAGATGAATCTCCTGGGATTGTGCATGAACTAACTCACTACACTCACAGCATAGGCAATGTCTGCCCGTGTGTGTGCCAAGTATATTAACTTCCCAACCAATTTTTGGAACCTTTCCTTGTCCTCAGCCTTATCATCCTTTGCCTCTCTCAGTTTATGATTGGGTTCGATCGAGTTGAAACAGGCCTGCAGGCTAACTTGCCTATTTCTTTCGAAAGATCAACCACATCTTTCTGTTGGGAAATGAAAATACCTTGTCGAGATCTAACTCCTCCTATCCAAAGAAAATATTTCAATTTCCTCGAGACTTTGATCTCAAACTCCTTTGCCAAGCAGTTTTTTAAGATCTCCTTCTCCTTCTCATTGTTTCAGTAACAATTATGTCGTCATCGCAATCACTACCCCTGAAGCCATATGCTTGATGAATAGGGTATGATCATCTTGACTTTATTCATACTCATCGTTGAGCATTACCTTGGTAAATCGGCCAAACCAAGCCATCGGGGACTACTTGAGTCCATATAATGCTTTTTTAGTTTGCAAACTTTGTTCCCTTTCATTTCTCTTCCAAAGCCCGGTGGAATCTCCATGTATATTTCTTTCTCTAAGTCCCCAAGACGAAAGGCGTTTTTTACACCAAACCGGTGTAAATTCCAATTGAAGTTTGCAACCAATGACAAAAGATTCTCACCGTATTTATCTTAGCTACTGTGTGAAGGTCTCTTCATAGTCTACTCCATAAGTTTGTGTGTATCCCATTAGCAACCAACCTCGCCTTGTATCAGCCCCATCTAATTTGTAATTTACGACAAACACCCACTTGCATCCTACTATTTTTATTTTCTAGCAGTTCTACAACTTCCAAGTTCTATTCTCCTCGAGTGCCTCCATTTCTACTCTCATACCCTCTCTCCACTTCTCATCAGATAAAGCCTCATATAAATTGCTGGGGATCGGGATGGTATTTAAGTTGGCTAAGAAACTCCTGAGAGATGGAGAAAATCTATAAAAAGACACTCATTTAACCAACGGGTACTTTGGCTGCTTAGTACACTCTCGAGTTCCTTTTCACAAGGCAATAAGTGAGTCAAGATTAAAAGGAACAACTAAGGGAATTGAATCTATGCATACCTCATTTCTAGGAGTGAGGTTTGAGTTTTGGAGTTGCACAAGGTCTGGTGTCGGGACTCCTCTTCTCAAGTACACCTGTCCATACCTCCTAGTGTTAAGCTTGTCATTGATAGAGACACTAGTTGTTTCAACAGTTTGAAGATTTGGTTCTTGTGGAGATAATTCAAATTCCTATTGTAGTTATTTCCTCCTATAGAGGTGACCTAGAAAGAGGAACTGAAGGTAGGTTAAGAAAGGATAAATCTTCTACCTTATCTTCCTCGATACAACCAGAATCACCCTGAAGATATTATCCTACCTTATCTTCCCTGATAAAACCAAACTACCCCTGAAGATAAGGCTAATAGAAAAAAGATTAGCCCTCCTCAAAAGTGGTATCAATAGAAACATAAAATTTCCGTGTAGATGGGTGATAAATACTTTTAGCCCTTCTGTGTTGGAGAATACCCAACAAACACACACTTGATTGCTCGTGGATCAAGTTCACCAATGTTGTGACTAAATACATGAACAAAGGCCAGACAACCAAAAACCCGAGGACTTAGATTATTTGGCTTCTGACATTAGGGTAAAACTCGGAGAGAAGTTGCATTGGTGTTCTATTTCCTAACGTTCTGGAGAGTAGGTAGTTGATGATATGTGTGGCAGTGAGGACAGCTTCCTCCAGTATGACTTTGGAAAACTGTTTTGGAATAGCAAAGCACATGTCGTGGTGAGTATGTGACTATTTTTCCTCTTGGCTACCCCATTTTGTTGGGGAGTATCTACACAAGAGGACTCATGAATTATCCCTTCTTGTTGGAAATATGGTGAAAGAACTTGGTTAAAAAAACCCTTGCATTATTGAACCTGAACCTTCTTATTTTTACACCAAATTGACTATTCACAATGGCAATGAAGTTTGGGTGAACAATGGTCACATTTGATTTATGTTAGAGAAGAAAAATCCAAGAGACACTAGTACAATTGTTTATGAAAGACACAAACCACTAAGCTCCTGAAACACTGGGAATTCTAAGTGGTACCCATAATCAAAGTGAATCAAATTAAAAGGCAAAGAACCTCTATTACTACTCATTGGAAAAGAGGCCCTTTTCTGTTTGGAAAACTCACATACATCGCAATGAAGGTCTTTGACATTAATATTCTTAAACAAAGAAGGAAACATTGTCTTTAAACAATAAACAAAGGATGACCAAAACGAAAATGTTGACGCCAAACGACATCATTATTTGAGACAAAAAAACAAGACCCTGAGGAGACATGCTTGATGTCATGGTCCGAGAGTTGAGGACTTTATGAGGGTGTTTAACTCGAGCATATTAAGTTATGAGTGGCATCAAAGATGGTTTGTTCAGGGTGTTGGTTATATCTGAAGGCGGGTCTAGCCTCCGTGGACAAACTGGTTGAGAGTTGATGCTGCTCTCCTAATGAGGCCAAGGCAGGCAAAACCAGTTGATATAGTTGAACCTCCCAAACATATGGAGGATCGTGGCAAAGCCAAGAGTGCTCCTTATGAGAATGTGAGGCTCAGAATTGACCTGGGAAGATAAACCGGCTCGCCATCCAATTAGCAACAAACGATGATATGAGGGATGGTCGAGCGCCGCACGGAAAATCTTTGAAGGGTGAAACTCAAGTACCGTGACAAATAATATCAGAGCAAAAGTTCTCAACTCCATCAGACCGCTTAGATGCTACCTAAAGTTCTTAACGAGTGGGTAATTCTTATTGTGGACGCGGTTCGTGTGGGCAAAACTCAAGAGGAGCAACAACCAAAGATAGGACATCGTTGCCAAAGGGCGGCTGTGTCGCGAGTTGTGGAGACAAGATTTTCCCCTAATCTTGTTGTCAATTCAACTCGTGTAGATGAAGCTCAAGCGGAGCAGCCACCGAAGTGAGGGCATCATTGCTTGAGGGGGCTGTGTCACGAATTGGGGTTGAAGCAAGATCTTATGCCGAACCCTATTGTTGAGCAATTCAACAAGACGCGATCTCGAAGGATGGATGAGTGAGTGAGGGCGAAAGGATGCTTGTAGAAGCCGAAGTCCTAGTGAGATGATCTTGGGTGTGTTGACAACAGTATGAAGAAGGGGTGAGAGCTTAAAAGTGGGTAGTAGCTGCAGCAAATTTGCCTCATGACGAGGACGTCATGAATTTAAGTAGGGGAGAGTGTCACGGTCCGAGAGTTGAAGAGTTTATGGGGGTGTTTAACTCCAGCATATTGAGTTATGAGTGGCATCAGCAAATGTTTGTTCGGGATGTTGGTTATATCTAAAGGCAGGTCTAGCCTCCGTGGACAAATTGGTTAGGAGTTGATGCCGCTCTTCCGATAAGGCTAAGGCAGGCTGAAACCAATTAATATAGTTGAACCTCCCAAACATATGGAGGCCGAAACCGGTTAATATAGTTGAACCTCCCAATCAATTACGATAGTTGATATAGTTGAACCTCTGTGGCAATTGATTGGGAGGTTCAACTATATTAACTGATTTCGGCCTCCATATTTTTGGGAGTTCAACTATATCAACTGGTTTCGGCCTGCCTTGGCCTCATCGGAGAGCGGCATCAACTCCCGACCAGTTTGTCCACGAAGGCTAGACCCGCCTTCAGATATAACCAACACCCCGAACAAACCATTTGCTGATGCCACTCATAACTCAATATGCTCGAGTTAAATACCCTCATAAAATCCTCAACTCTCGGACCGTGACAATTGACAGCTGGTGTCTGTACAGTAGATGCATCGAGATAGTAGAGACTACCCTTTTCCCTAGCAACTCCAATCCTCTTTCCCAACACATGGTCCTAGAATACACAATGAGAGGAATAAAATAATGCATTACAATTCAAGTCATGAGTTACTTTATGAATGGACAGTAGACTAGTAGACAATTGCAGAACATGAAGTATATCCTTCAGTAACAAGGTTGGACTCAACTAAACATGTCCAACACTAGTCGCTGTGGTGACTGAGCCATTGGCAACAACAATTTTCCTATTGCTAAGACAAGGTGTATAGTTGTAAAATGAACAAATGTAGGTGTTATGTGTTCTGTGTTCTGTGGCTCCTAAGTCAATAATCAATGGTCTTGTATAAATGATCCGAGTTATGTAATCCATGAGAAAGAGACTTACCAGAGAGTGCTAATGAAAAAGAGCCACTAGCCTTTTCTAATGATCCCAACAAATTCCGAAGCTTCTCTATCTCTGCCTGATTGAATTGGCTGATGTTAGTTTCTCCAATCAATTGTGGGACAAAGGCAGGCTTTGTATTGGAGACCTGGTGCACTTGCAGTTGAACCTTTAGATCACCTTTTTGGCCTTATTCTCGGCTTGAGGTAAAGGGTTTTCCATGTAGTTTCTAGCAGCGATCCTTGGTGTGTCTTGGTTTCTTACTGTATGATATGATACCTAGGGTGCAGAAGCCTTTGCTACATGTCTATAGCAGGAAGCCTAAGAAGTAAAAGTCTTATATTGTTTAGTTGTGTAAGGGATGGATAGTTAGTTAGTAAAGACAGCTGTACTTGTTCTAAGGAGGGTTAGTTAGTGCGAGCTGGCATTGTTAGGAAGTTAGTTACGGAGGAAATATAAATAATAGATGCTTATAGTAGAAGGTAGGAATACATACCTTGTAAGATTTGTTTTGTGGGAGGTTGTTAGAAGCAGCAACACCACATTTCGGTGAGCTTCAACCTCATTTGATCTTTTGATTAGAAAATCTTGAATTCATTTGTTAGAACCTATCAATTGGCGCCGTCTGTGGCTTCCTTTCTGAGCTATGACGCGGATGGAGACTCGTTTGGATTCGTTGGAGAAAGACGTCAAGGACGTTGCGGAAGGGTTACGGAGTAGTGTTTCCGAGTTTCAACAACAATTTCGTGACACGAACGAGCGTGTTAGTGCTTTGGATGCTTCGATTGTGTCTATGCAATCGATGTTGCAGGAGGTGTTGCGTATTCACCGTGGATTGTCGTCTGATCATGTATCGGTGGATTCATCCGTTGTCCGACAGTCGCGCGAACAGGAAGAAGGTGTGAAAGGTAAATCTTCCACTTCTTCGTCTTTATTTGATGACGATGCTTACAAACGACATGCGGAAAATGTTCTTCTTCCGGAGTTTGAAGGATCGGATCCTGTCCATTGGATTACCTTAGCCGAACAGTACTTTGAGTTTCATCGTACTAGTCCGGAGCGCAAGGTTCCTCTCGTCTCTTTGTTCATGCGCGGACGCTCCATTTACTGGTTTAAAATGTTGAAACGACGTGTGCCGCTGTTAGATTGGAATGGATTAAAGCGTGAGATGTTATTGCGTTATGGAAATCAGTCGGTGCTTAATCCGTACGAGAGTTTGTCTACTTTAAGGCAGTTTGCTTCAATTGATACTTATATTGAGGAATTTGAAGCTATCACTTCTCAAGCTCCGGATATGACAGAGTTACAGCTCTTAGGATATTTCCTTGGCGGATTAAGGGAGGACATTTTACTTAGGGTTAAGACTTTTAAACCTTCTACTCTCGCTGAAGCAATGGAATTATCATTGAATATCGAGAAAGAATTTGCTTATGGTTTAATTGTTTCTCTAATCTTCGTAAAGGTGAAACAGGGGATTTTGTTCGCTCAGATCTTGCTTCTTCAGATCAGTGTCCTCATATTTTCCTCGCTCTAGCTCTTATGTTCGGAATTCTTTTCATTCTAGTCAGTCCATTCCTCTTGCGAGCAGTCGTGCAGCTTATCCTAGCAGTGGTTACTCTTGGTCTGATAAAAAGTTTTCAACTACAAGTTCTATTATGCCACCTACTTCGGGTTCTCATCTGTCAGGCTCTTCAGGTTCAAGTAGTTCTAATTCGACTGGATCGAAAATGACAAAGCAAATGTCTTACAGTGAATATTTGGATAAAAAAAAGCGGTGTTTGTTTTCATTGTGATCAGCCTTATAATCCGAGTCATAAATGTCCTAATAAGTCATTGCGAGTAATCATTATGGAAGAAGAAGGACAACTGTTGTTGATCATGCGGCTGAGTATCCTCTGGAGGGAGTAAATGGATGTTTGTTGATGATGTGGGTCATGAGGGGGTAGAATGGCTTTGTCATTATTGACTTTGAATGGTTTCAATGGCCCTAAGACGATGAAGTTTAGGGGCGTCCTGTTTCACATAATGTTACAATCTTAGTGGACAGCGGGGCAAGTCACAATTTTGTGTCTTCTCAGCTGGTTCAACTACTACATCCTCTTGTAAGTTCTACTCCTCCTTTTTCAGTTGAATTAGGTGATGGTCGTGTTATTCGATCTCAAGGTTTATGTAAGGATCTCCTCTTGTTCTTAAATGGTATTCCTCTTACAGTATCCTGTTATGTGTTGGATTTGGGGTCTATTGACATAATTTTGGGAGTTGCTTGGTTAAGCACTTTGGGTGAGATCAAAGTAAATTGGAATGAAATGACTATGAAAATAAATCATCTGGGGAGTGAAATTATGTTGTGTGGTGATCCTACTTTGCATAAAGCTAGTGCTTCCTACAAATCTTTATTATGTTCTCGAGATAATGCAGATTGTAGTATGTTGTGGCACTTGGATATGGTTCTTCATGTTGTGGATTCGGAACTGGTGGACTCTCGGATTGAGAAGTTATTGGATGAATTTTCTGAGGTATTCGTCTCTAAACATGTTTTACCTCCTCCTCGCTCTCATGATCACAAAATTCCTCTCAAACCAGGTGTGGGACCTGTGAACGTGCGTCCTTACCGATATGCCCAGGTGCAGAAGAATGAGATAGAGCGGTTGGTCAATGAAATGTTGGATGCTGGCATTATTCGTGATAGTACTTCCCCTTTCTCAAGTCCGGTTATTTTAGTCAAAAAGAAGGATGGCTCATGGCGATTTTGTGTTGACTATAGAGCCTTGAACGATGTCACTGTACCTGACAAATATCCCATTCCAGTTGTGGACGAGCTTTTGGATGAGTTGTGTGGGGCTTCTATTTTTTCTAAAATCGACTTAAAGGCTGGGTACCATCAAATTAGGGTGTGTTCAAGTGATATTTCTAAAACCGCTTTCCGCACTCATCAAGGGCATTACGAATTTTTGGTTATGCCCTTTGGATTGACAAATGCCCCCGCCACATTTCAATCTACTATGAATGAGTTGTTTCGGCCTTTTCTAAGGAAGTTTGTTCTGGTGTTTTTTGATGATATCCTCATCTATAGTGCTACTTTGGATGAGCATTTGGATCATTTACGGGTTGTGTTGGGGCTGCTGCAATCTCAACAGTTCACAGCAAATAGAAAGAAATGTGCTTTTGGTCAACGCACACTTGAATATTTGGGACATCTTATTTCTGCCCAAGGGTGGCTATGGATCCTAATAAAGTTAATGCTGTTCTCAATTGGCCAATTCCATCTACGTTGAAGGGAGTTCGGGGATTTCTTGGTCTGACAGGTATTATCGCAAGTTCATTAGGAACTATGGGAAATTGGCTCGACCTTTAACTAATTTGTTAAAAAAAGATGCTTTTGACTGGTCAGATCTTGCTTTGGAATCTTTCAGGGCTCTGCAGCAAGCTTTAGTGCATGCTCCGGTGCTCGCAATTCCAGATTTTACTCAACCTTTTGAAATAGAGTGTGATGCGTCTGGTGTGGGACTTGGCGCTGTTCTGATGCAAAATGGGCGCCCTTTAGCTTATTTTAGTAAAGCCTTGTCTGACACCAATTTGGCTAAATCAACTTATGAAAAGGAGCTTATGGCTCTTGTCCTAGCTATCCAGCATTGGCGTCCCTACCTCCTTGGTCGGAAATTTGTGGTTCGTACCGATCAAAGGAGTCTCAAGCATTTACTTCATCAGCGGATTACTACCCCTAACCAGCAGCATTGGTTAGCTAAACTCTTAGGCTATGATTTTGATATTGTTTACAAGGCGGGTCATGAAAATCGAGCTGCTGATGCTCTGTCTCGACAGTTTGAGGATTCAGGCGAATTATTTGGGATATCTGGTCCTATTTGGACCGATTTGACTCACATTAGACAGGATGTTCTTCAGGACCCTTTTCTTTCTAGTAAGGTTCAATTGTTGAAAGATGGCCAAGATGCTGGTAGAGGTTTTCGTTTAGTGAATGATACTTATATTATTTTCATAGACTGGTGATTCCATCAAACTCAATTGGGTATCTGTTTCTACATGAGTTTCATTCCTCTTGTGTTGGTGGCCACGCAGGATTTACTAAGACTTACAGACGTCTCTTAGCCCATTTATTTTGGGTAGGAATGAAAGAAGACGTTCTCAGATTTGTTCGTTCGTGTGCGATTTGTCAGCGCAATAAGGTGCAAACTTGGCTCCAGCGGGTTTGTTGAATCCCCTACCCATTCCAATGCTATTTGGGAAGATATTTCTATGGACTTCATCACAGGGTTACCTAGATCGCAGGGGTTTGACGTGATTTTGGTGGTGGTTGATCGCTTCTCTAAATATGGCCATTTTTCCTTACTTAGTCATCCTTACTCGGCTAAGAAGGTAGCAGAACTATTCATAAGGGATGTGGTGCGGCTACATGGTTTTCCTCGCACCATAGTGAGTGATAGGGATCCTTTGTTCATCAGTGGATTTTGGAAAGAGCTTTTTTCTTTGCATGGGACCTGATTGAACTTTAGCACGGCTTATCATCCGGAGACGGATGGCCAAACTGAAGTCCTTAATCGATGCTTAGAATGTTATTTGAGATGTTTTGCATCAGAGATTCCTTCCACTTGGGCAAAGTGGATAAGTTGGGCTGAGTATTCTTATAACACATCTTTTCATTCCTACGGGTATGACCCTTTTGAGGCTGTTTATGGTCGTCCTCCGCCTGGTTTACTGTCATTTGTTGACAAAGAAGTATCTAACTCGGATGTTAGAGATGCTTTACTTCTTCGTGATTCGATTTTGGGTCGTTTACGTTTCAATTTGGAACGAGCTCAACTCCGAAATTCTACCATGGCCAATAAGAAAAGACGAGATGTGGAATTTTCAGTTGGTGATGGGTTTTCTTAAAGCTTCGGGGTCCATTGCAATCTAGATTGGATATCAAATCTCAATCTAAATTGGCCCCTAGATTTTATGGACCTTTCCAGATTGTTTCCCGTGTCGGCAATGTTGCATATAGACTTCAATTGCCAGACATTGCAAAATGCATCCGGTTTTCCATGTATCTTTATTGAAGAAGTCTCATGGTTCTTTTCCAGTACTTCAAGACTTGCCCGAGTCTATAAGCTCTGACATTGTTCCTGACGGGATTTCTCCTCAGCAAGTGTTGGGACGACGATTTGAAGTCCGCAATGGAATGGAGATACCACAAGTTCTTATCCAGTCTAATACTTCGCCTATGGATGCAACTTGGGAGGATGTCGTGGCTATGCGTTTGCAGTTTCCTGATTTTGTCCTTGAGGACAAGGACACTCTTCAAGGGGACGGTATTGATATGACACCTAGGGTGCAGAAGCCTTTGCTACATGTCTATAGCAGAAGCCTAAGAAGTAAAAGTCTTATATTGTTTAGTTGTGTAAGGGATGGATAGTTAGTTAGTAAAGACAGCTGTACTTGTTCTAAGGAGGGTTAGTTAGTTTGATGTGCTGAGCTGGCATTGTTAGCAAGTTAGTTACTGAGGACATATAAATAATAGATGGCTTATAGTAGAGAGAGGTAGGATATACATACCTTGTAAGATTCGTTTTGTGGAGAGGTGGTTAGAAGCAGCAACACCACATTTCGATGAGCTTCAACCTCTTTTGATCTTTTGATTAGAAAATCTTGAATTCATTTGTTAGAACCTATCACTGTAGGTGCACTAAAGATTATCACGAGGGTCACATGAGATATATCCCTCATTTTACTTCGGTTGTTTCTCTCTTGTGCAACTAAAGCTGATCCTTCAGTTATCTCTGGCACTAACATAATGCTTCTTCAATTCTCCTCAGCCCAAATCATGTCATTAAGAGAAGGGACATCATCTTTACCCAAAATCTAAATCAGAACCTAATCAAACTCTGCATTTAGACCAACCAAAAAATCATAAACTCGGTCTTTCTCAATAAACTTCTTCAAGATTACAGCATTATCGGGGCACTTTGTTTCAAGGACTCAATAATGGTCAAGTTCTTGCCATAGATTTTGCAACATCTTCGCATATACTGTCCTGTTTTGTTGCCATATTTTGCAGCAACCGTTTTCACCTTGACTTCATATACTCGAGCAGCATCATTAGCCTTGGAATACGTTTGATGGAGAGCATCCCAAATATCCTTTGTAGAAGTGAGAAACATGCACGTATCACTAATCTCCGGTGTCATCTAACTCCACAACCAAGACATAATCATGGAATCCTCTTCATCCTAGGCCTCAAAATTCAGTTCATTAGGTTTAGATCCCATACCAAGAATATGGCTAATTTTTCCTTTGCCTTTTAGATACGTATGGATAAGCTAAGACCATTTCAAATAGCTTTGGCCATTGAGTTTGTAGGGTTGATGTATATTCTGTAATTCACCTTGGATAAGCTGAGACCATTTCAAGTGGTTTTGGCCATTGAGCTTGTAGGATTGATGTATATTCTGTAATTCACCAATGGTAAGGTGGGGTTTTGTAGTTTCCTTATCAGATTGAGAACAGTTATTTATTTTAATGCCAGACATGGTAAATTATGAGAAAAAAATGGTTGTGAAGGGTAGGACACAGAAAAGGATGGGAAGAATGTTGGCAATGAAGGCCAACAATAAGGTCAGCAATGAAGGGCAAAAAAACCTAGAATTTTGGAACCCTAGGGCTATGATATCATGATAGAAAACATGATGAGAATTTTTCCTTGATTTTATTATACAAGGGAGTATATATACACATTGTACACTGGTGTAACAAGATCAGAAAATTTAGGAAAGAATATGCTATTCCTAATCAAATCCCCTTATCCTGGGATTTCCATAATTAACTCCTATTTCTAAGGATTACAAAATCAAAACTTTCCTAAATTAATGTCGTAGGTCTTCCAACAGAAACAAACATACCTTCTCAGCAGGCTGTCCTGTCTTCTTGGCCAACTCATTGAAAAGGTAGTCTCTTACTCTGAGAAGCTCATTTGCTTCATTACGGATATCATCAGCCTGCAAAGCAATCCCACATATTAACTATTAAAATCTTTTTAAGAAAGGCAGTCAGCAGTGTTCATTTTAGGATAGCAGGCAATAATACCTGACCACGAGCAGCCCCAGCTGGAGATTGTAAAGCAATTCTAGAGAGTGGCATTGCAAAGCGACTTCCCTATTTTTGGCAACAGATTAGGAGTTCATAGTCAAACAAAATTTCGGCCCATAGGTATATTTACAGTTGATGATGATATAACAATACAAGTTACTGAAAGAAGATGCTATGAGTAGTGAATGGATATTGGTGAGGTAAACATGATATGCTCTCTCCTTGATAATAATATAAACAGAGAAGTTAAATAGAGGTTAAAAATTTTTATTCCCCATAACAGCGAATTTAGTGTGTTGTAATCTTTTACATAAGTTCCTTCCCATTTCTAGCTTTACTACTTGGCCTAGTCTAGCTATGATAGGACGTTGAGTGGCAATATTACAGCCATATTCCAGTGCTCAAGCAAAGATGATCTCAATGCACAGTCTGCCGAGAATGTGGTACCTTTTCTCCTGCTGCTAAAAGAAAACCAGCTAAATTATAGGCATAACCAACGCAATGGGTACCAACAGGGCATTTCAAACTCTGCATTGTGTCGTAGATGGCCAAGCTAGGAGTAAGCTGCAAACAATGGAACATGCAAGCCATTATAACTTGTGCAAGTACAAAAGCGGATGAAGAGGGAACAATCAGCTCAAACTTACATCTCCACCGGGGCCATTAATGTAAAAGTACAACTTTTTGGAGTCATCAATACTGTCAAGATATAACATGGTTGCTAATATCTGGTTGCTGAATTCTTCATCAATATTTTGTCCAATAAAAATGACTCGTTCTCTGTACTGTAAAACAAAGAAAACTAAGATATGCAATATTTTAACCCCAAATCACAATTAGACAAGGTGGGAATAAGATGAAACTCAAGCATAAAGTCTACAGATCTTTGGTGCATTGCTCTCGGAGAGGTTGGATGATAGATTTCTCAGCAATCTTGACTATTAACTATTGCATAATAAAAATGAATAATAAATAAAAGCTCATGGAATAAAGAGACAAGAAAGGACTAAATACATTAGAAATGCAGAAAAAGATACATTGGACCATTTGAAAACAGATGCAAGTACTTACAAGGGCATTCCATAAATCCACCCATTGCCAAGTTCCCTCACCAGGTACTCTATATGGAACTCTTGGTGTACCAATAGGCATCATGCTAACTCGTGCTCTAACAGGCTTATTACTACTCCTGCAGTTAGACATGATCTTAATTATGGCATATAAAGCAATATACAATCAGCAATATACAATCACCAAACATAGCAATGGATCTCACAGAAAATGTTGGCATGTATCCATGTCCTTTCATCATTATCAAGAATACTAGCCTTTCTGTGTTTTGCTTTATAGTCCATATTTTCGGGAAAAGGAAAATAATATTGATTTTTACAAAAATAATTACAAAAATGCCGCTAGCATTAAAATAATCTCAAAATAAGTAAATTGCCCTCATCTTTTGAAGAGACGAGATCATTAGTGGCCGACCTCATCTCGAGGTCAATGTATTTTGCACTGACCTCGTTTCTTGAAGAGACGAGGTCGACCACTTATGACCTCGTCCCTTTAAGAGACGAGATCAATTTGCCTATTTCTGGTTTATTTTTTCATCTGACAGATTTGTGTAATTTTTCTTGAAAAGATGGTTATTTTTTTTCTTAATCCCCATATTTTCAATCTTCAACAAGACAAAAGACAGAAAGAATGTCTAAGCACAAACCGTACACTATAATCATGAGATTTTACAACAATAGAAAAAGAACTGATGCTAAGTATGAAGGCAACCTATACAAAACCTATGGCACAAGTCCTATCAACATAATCGCTGTCAAAAATAATGAGGACAAAGATGCAATATATCAATAACTGGTTCCATGATAATCTAACAAAAACGAAGCCGTTGCG
This sequence comes from Combretum micranthum, assembly GCA_024138025.1. NCBI lineage: Eukaryota > Viridiplantae > Streptophyta > Magnoliopsida > Myrtales > Combretaceae > Combretum > Combretum micranthum. The sequence goes on from JAMXBD010000506.1 coordinate 673,814, forward strand.
CTGATTGCTTTACAATCTACAGGTCTATGTCACGTCTTTTGAATGATTGCTTCATTTTCAGCTTTTACAAAGGCTACGTCTTCTAAATAAAAGCTGGCTCATTGGAATTTCCATAGAAAATTACCAATAAAAGCAGAATTAAAGTCTAGTTAATAAGCAGAGAACTCCGCAACCACACTGCATCATGCACGTGACAGGTAAAAAGGGATTATTTTGCCGGAATGATAATGCCCCCCAATACATGGACCATTGTTTGAACTAAAAACTTTCTTCCAGCAACTAATCAACTGAAAAAGAATCACGCAGGCATGAGCTGTGCTTGTAAACAAAGACCTCAACAAGAGGTGTACATAAATCAAGGAAGGACTAACTAAAATGGAACAAACAAGAACTTAATCCACACATATATACACGTGACAAGTATTCACAAAGAAGAGATCAGATCATAATATATATGGCATCATTGCATAATATAAAGCAATCCAAATCATAAGGGCAACATTTCCAATTGGTCAAGCTCTCTTGTCATGTAAAACTAGAGGCAACTATTCCGAACACAAAACAACAGAACAGCCTAATGTAAAACACTACATCAAGATAAAACCTAAAACCCACATGAAATCAGACCTCTAGCCAAAAATAACATGATACAAGTACACAACACAGCTCGTTGGTAACCTCGTTCAGCATAAAGCAACAGTATGCATCTCCATAACTCATTATTCACTAGGCAGATAACCCGAAAGAGCACTTCCTATTATTTTGAAAAGAAATGAGAATTCACATTGCAGGAGATGAAAATCGAAGAAACACCAAAACCCCAATATCAAATTACCTGAGTTGTAGGCTCTCACAAACTTTTCCATAGAACTCCACATTTACATTAGGTTTTGCACTTCCAAATAGAGCTAAAAAACAAAATTTAAACAAAAATAAGGAAAATGTCCAGTAATTAAAGAATCCCAATATGCAGTACTCAATTTTTAGCACCAAAAAGAGAGAAAGATTCAAACTTGGAGATTGAAGCTTCAATCCTGAATACAACTTGGTTGAACAACTGTACAAAAATCAAAACCCCAAAAAAAGAAAACGTTATTTTTATTACAAATATGGAAACTTCATACATGAAAGATGATAATATGTCTAATATAAACATGTGAGGGTGAAGGATAAATGGGTATTTTATTATTTTAGTATTCACCTGAGAGAAGGTTTCTGGAGCCCAGGTTGAGAGTGGAGAGAGAGTGCCATAGAGAGAGAGAGAGAGAGCTAAGTCCGACTGTAGAGTTGCTCCTGCTCCTGCCTCTTCTTGGTTATGGGAGGAGGAGGGGGAGGATAACTGGGAATGATTAATTTGTTTTTCTAAAATATAAAATCTTGTAACTTTAATTTGAGATATTTGTTTACTTCCCATCCAATAATTTATTTTCATAAATATTAATTATATAAAAATAATTATATAAATATTACTACAAAAGTGGAAATGCAACTTAAAAATTACATAATTACATATAATAACAAGTAATAATATGGCCAAAAAAATAACAAGTAATAATATAATTTTTAATTTTTTTAAATTTGCATTTATTATGTGTAATTTATTTTTTTAATCTCAAATTATAGATACCATTTTTGTATTTTTCGAAAATAACATCTATAATATATAATTTTGTATTACGAAATTGTAATTAATTTTCTATAAATTATAATTTGGCAATTTGTTTTCATGATAAACAATTGTTACAACCTTAGTTAAAAATCACATTTTTCATTTATTTTACTTTATTGCGATCTGTAGTTGATTGGTAACTAAAATTTGCTTTGCTTGCGTAAGTCTAGCTAGATTAAGAGCAAGATGAGAGAGTGTGTCGAATTAAGGAAGGTTTAAGTGAAGGTGAGAGAGAGAATGATCGACACCAGAAAACAAGAGGAATGAGACTTTGATAGACTTAAGAAAAAGAGATAGAAGATAACGAAAGAGAAGAGAGAGCTTGTGTAAGTAGGTTAAACTAGGAAATCATTTGGATGAGATCTTATTTAACGAGGGGTTAAAGTCGCAAATAATACTTAAATTTTGACAAAATATGAAATTAGGTATTAAAATTTTAATTGATTAATTTAGTATATGAACTTTAAAATTGATCACTTTGCTACTTAAAAGTAAACTTTTCTTTATACATCAATAATACCTCCATGATACTACTTACAGTACATTAAAAGTAATTATAGGCATTAAATTGATTAATTTTAGAGTTTAGTAACTAAATTTATAAATTTCAAAGTTTAAGAATCTATTTGTATATTTTGTCAAAGTTCAGATACCATTCACGATATTTACCCTTTAATGAGGTCTAAACCAAGTCCTTTTGTAGATACTAAGGTTGTAATTGAGTCGACTAAAATTAAAAGCCAAGTTGGGATTTAAGATGAGCTTTTGAAAGCTTAAGTTCAACTCATTAAGAAAATTATTATGCCCAAATTGAGTTTTAACCAACTTTGGAAATTGTATGATAGAGCTCAAGCTCATTAAAAATTTTGAAGCTAGAGCTTATCTCAATAGCTTATTTGCATCTAAATGAGCCATTAATCGAGCCTCAGCTTGGAAACTTATTTATGTATAAATGAGCCCAAGCTCAAGCTCAAGCTCAAAAGTTCATTTATGCTTAAATGAGTTTGAGCTCAGAAGCTCATCTAGGCCTAAATGAGCATGAGCTTTAGCTAGTCATGAACTAAAGGTAAAAATCATTTTCAATCTTTTTCTTTTTCTTTTTTTTTTTTGTCTAATTTTCCAATGAAATTTAATTCAAAAGCTTATGAGTTCAAGCATTAATCATTGAGATAACAATTGATGGAGGCATCCATATAAAATTTTGCAATTATTCAAACATATCATGTTGGAAAGTCTCCTAACTATCAAAGATTACCTTATTCTCATCAAATATTGACGTTAGTACTACAATTCATGCAAATAACAAGGACTACATCCTTTCCTTATGATATCCAAGCACGATATGTTTTGAAATCTATTACTCCCATCAAAACACATACAACATATTTCAAATTAAAAAGAAATTATTCAAGAATCTTCATCATCAAACATTAACTACACTTGTGATTATTAGGTAAAAATAAACACCCTTTTCTAATGAGACTAGCAATAGTTAATTCTTTCATTTCATCTTTTGAGATAACAATAGCCCCAACATTCTACTCTAAGTACATGGAGGCAAAAAGCATTTGTTCCTAAGAAGTTGCACCTGAATACAAAATTCGTATATATCGATTTTCAAATAAACATATCTACTTCTTAAAGCATCATTCTAAAGATGCAAATCATACATTTGTTGAGACAATCATCTAAATTGATTTATATTGTCGTATCTTCATCACTTGTAAATAATATGGAAGTTTAATTAAAATTATATATATATAAACCACTAAATTAACTATGAAAAATATGTATATTCTAACACTTACCTTTTTAGTGTTTTTTTTTGTCCTCATGTTATGCAATTTACGCATTAAATCTTCTCCACAAACTAGAGATTGAATAGTATATAGAGACAATGAAGCATGATAAGGATCAAAGGGTCTGTTTGTTTTGGCTTTTTTCTGGCAGATACAAACACTTTTTTAAACTTTTTTCTAACAAATTATTTATCAAGAAATAAATAAAAAAAAAGTTGACAGTTCTCATCAAAAGATCAAATAGACAAATATAAATAAAATTTAGATGCAAATCGGATATATTTACACATATCATTTTAAAAAAGATACAGATACAGATGCAGATGAAAAACAGACAATCCAAACAAACCCAATAATTCAACCTCCAACACTAAAAGTCATTCCTAATGCCGTTGTTGAGATGGGAACAACCAAGATATCCCATGCCATCTTTTATAAAATATGCTTTTTCAACTAATTTGATTTCAACCAACCCAAAATATCAAAGTTACAATTCATATCAACAATATTAACATTCTCTTCTAAATAAATATTTGACTCATTTCTTGTTAGTTTAGTGGTTTGAACAAACATTACAAATTGACAATACTTTGCATGTTTGAATTTTCAACATCATCATTCCTATTGTTACATAGTATACCACATGAAACTCTAAGATCTTTAGTGTCCATTTAGGTGTCTCCAAACTCCTTTGAGTACAAATCAAACATTTCTTTTAGTGCATCTTGAACTTTCCAAAAATTATGTCGTGCATCCTCCTTTGAGTAAATCAATGGAAAACAAAATTGCACAAATCTTGTCTTATCTTAGATCCAAAGCTAAACCCATGGCCATCAACAAATTATAGTCACTCTAATATTTATTAAACTTTTCTTTATCATTTTATCCACTATTCGGATTAAAATCTCTTCCATCAATCCCCTCAGTATCAATAATTACTTAACTTGAAAGACTTCATTAAGATATAAATTTGAAGTTAGATAACTACTCCAAAGATTATTTTAATAGCTAAATTGAATACCTATAAAATTTTATAAATTTTTGCTACTTTTATCTAATCTTCTTCTTCACTAGGTAGAAAATGATAACTTACCTCAATTTTTTGATATCTCGAGAAGACATCCTTTAGCTTTATTACAACTACAAACATGTAATAGGAAGAGTTTCACCTATTTGGACAATCAATGATAAGATTCCTTTCATTCATATACAATTGTTTCATAATTTGAGAAAAAGTCTTCAATTTGGCCTTTAATCCATTAATATATTTGATACTTTCACAAACATCTTTAATGAATATTTAATCTCTTCCAAACCATTTTCATTACATGTTCAAGATATATACACAACATCCTTCATGCAATAATTTTCCCTAGTAAGCAACTTGTTGTCCCTTTAAAAACTTTAAATAAAGTTCTAATTGCAGCTTCATAATTTGTTGCATTATCAACATAGAGTGCACCTTATCTTCAGTGAATCGACCAATCAACCATTGAAAATGACAATGGAAATATCGTGACAAGAATGGAAAGGAAGCAAATTGATAAAATTAAGTACCTGTTTTTGTAAACTCCAATTCACATCCACATAACACCATGTATTTACTATGTAAGACACGGTTTATCCAAACTTCCACAAATATGTGGTCAGACTAATTTTGCTAACTTTCTTTGGTGTTGCTTTTAATTTCTTCTTCTCTCTTTCAGAGATTGCACAAAAATAATTTTAACCATTGTCCAAGAGATCATTGAAATAAAACAAATGAGGTATTCTTCACGATCATATTGAATTTTTCTTGCTCAACAATATTAAATGGGTGCTCACGTATTAAAATAAATTTTTTTTTTCATACTTAAATGTCACCAAAGCACCTACATCATCTTCTCCAGTAGGCTGAAATGTAAGGTTTTGTAGGTCTTTCATTTTCACATTTCTCCTAGAATAACTAGTCAAATGTGAGAAAAATGGGCCGTACCTCAATCTTTCAAAGATAATCTTGTATTGCAGCAAGTACATTTAGCCTTTACTACACCATCTAGAAGCTATAATTCCTTGAATTCTAAGCAAACCTATAATGTCTTCTTCCTTTCTTCTTTTGAAAAAGTCCCTTATCATCCATGTCTTCTTTACCATCATCAAACTTCTCAATCAACTCTCGTTCATTATTAGCAACTTCTGGTTCACTTATAGTTTTGAGTTACTTCTAAAATATGTCAATGAACAATTATTAAAAATAAAAAGTTAGATGCTTACATTTTAAATGCTATTATAAATACTAATATGAAGCACTCTCATAACTTAATAAGATTTTGCATAGTTGTAAACATATTTACAATTAAAACAAGAATTGAAAACAAAATGAATGTATTGTACGATCGTGAAGAATGTGAGGATTGAATGTTCCAGAAGATGCACCAATAACACTTGACATCTACTAGCAAAATGAATACATTATTCAAGTTGCAAGTATAAGCACAAACACACTTAAACATCACAACATCATGTACATTTTCTGATTGCATCAAATAAGATTAACATGTAACATGTTTACCACATAAAAATCACCTAGAAAATTATTTGGAATTGTTTTAATTAATAAACAAGAAATACATGTACATAACTTTATAATTAGTTGTTGGTACAATGGACATAATAAAGCTAACTTAAACACTGTTGTCTAGATGGATATTTTGGACTAACTTACAAAATAATACAAAGTAATATTCTTGTTGATAGCATACTCAATATCTTAAAACATAGTCTTAATTATGTCCATTAATGCTAAAACTACATCTCTATTTATAAACTTGTATGCAAAACCAACTCGTATCCAATTTTTATGCAAAATGCAAATCAATACTAAACTTAATATTCAAATAAGTGTAAAAAAATAAATAAATAAACGTAAAATGTTATAGATATCTTTATTACTCTACCCTCTACTTTCAAATAATACTTACAATTCCTGTCAAACCTTTTTTATATCAAAGTGAGACTTTTTATGGTTACTTCAATAATTATCAAGAAAACAAGATATTTATTTTTTTATGTCTTAGGAATAAGACAAAGAGAGTGTTCATTTATATGAAGCTATTTTATTTGTGATAATACTATTAAAATATAGTCTATGATTCTCAACTATTAATAGTAATTTGAAAGTAATTACAATTTCTATTTTGCCTCATGACAAGAAACTACAATAGTGACTGAAGATAAATGATGGAAGAATAGGCTCAAAATGATAAAATTGTCTCTATTTTTTTCATTATATCTAATTACGCTGAAATAATAGGTTTTGAAATTATGGTTTTATAAAAAATAAAAAATATGTGTACAAATGATATTATCCCTTTATTGTAGCAAGTATTATATTGTTTTAAATGTGTCAACCAATTTTTGGCTTGTGTGAAATAGTATCAAAATCACAAAAATTTAGAATTTTTTTTAATATATTTAAATATATATATATGTATTATATGTATATTATAAAGAGCAAATTATAACATAAAAATAAGTGTGATGTAGTGGTTATGTATTTACTTTTACATCTAAGGTTATGGGTTCAAATCCCATGTGTGTGTTTTCTTTTATCTTTTTTTTCTTTCATAATAACTAATAGTATTAAATTATTTTATTATAAAATTATATCTAACTAAATAAAGTATAACATAAGTAATAATTATATTATCCATATTACAATTGAATTTTATTGCACATTAATTATACAATTTGATTTAGCAACTTTTTTTTCTACAATTAGTATTATTAAAATGTACATGAATTATTGAATAGCTATCATATCTACATATATTTATGATCTATTTGTACTAAAAGCAACCATATTGCATATTAATAGTATAATTTGATTTAATAGCATTTTTTTCCTATATGTAGTGTTAAGAAAATGAACATGAATTATTAGATAGATATTCTACCTTGTTATATTTGATAGTTTACTTTTTTTAAAAGCAAAATTTATACAAATATTAACTCTACACGTATACCATCTCTTGTAAAATGCATTAATAATTCTTAATTATTATTTGAATAACTTTTTTCATGAAGTTTTCAAAAATATGATAGTGAAATCATTATGAAATTCTCATAAATATAAAAGATGTAGTATAATTGTAATAGTAAGTGAATATAAACAAATAATTTTAAGATTAACTTAATTAAGATATGACTCTCGCAGTTGATAATCCTACATCCGCCACTGATACAATCAAGGACATCCATCTTAATAGCATATATACATTTGGTAATATCCAATTGATTTCCTAAAAGCCTTTTCCCCCCTCTAATAATAAGAAGATTAATTTAAGAATAAAAATTAAGATAACTTTTTTTTATTTTTATGGCGGCATGCAAAGATTCCCTGCACCCCCTATGTCCCCTCATTTTGCCCGGTGTATTTTATGCTACTATAACTTTTTCAAAATCTAAAATTTTCCACTAACAAAATGACAAATAATAAAAAATAGCATGTGAGGTCCAACATGACCTAATGATATACGTTTGAGGCAAAGTCGATGATATGACCTAACAATCCAATTTCAGAAAATTTTACCAGCGTAATGATTCAAAATATGCCAAAATAAATTTATAAGTTCAACTACTACAAATTAATATATTGAACTTAAATTATATGAATAAACAATGTGTGGTAATCTAAACTTGAGTGCAATTACTACTCACCACATGCCCATACAAAATATAGACAAGTAAAGGCTCTAAACTTGCTAACATCTATGGTTACCACCAACATACATACATTAATTACTTCATGTCACAACCAATTCATAATTACTCCACAAATAAATATGCCAGATAACATTAAATCCTAAATAATACTAACACAAGATGGCTCGTAAAGTCCATCTAAACACATACTTTTATGAACTAACAAACGGTTTATGCCCTATCATACTATCATAATACCTAGGAACAATTACAACATAGCATAGTAGGAGTCTCTGTCTCCCAATAGTTTATCGAATCAATACTAATGATCTACTGAGTAGGCCTCGTTACTAGCGTCTTCATTGTAGTCTATGACTATATCGTATCCTGACAAATCAAACCTAGGTACTTCAATGGTACCTAAAAAAAGGAAAAGAGTGAGTCAAAACTTAGTACGATATACTGCAAACACAAATACATGATCAGGCGTCACAATGTACACACACTTAATGCAAAAACATGCTCCACCTCTTTAGTTATTATCTTTACTACTTAGTCGCACAAACATGAACAAGGGATAACTTAATACCTTACTCACACATAAATATTTAATACGTATATATATTAGATATTAGGTACTCCTGAATATCCCAAAAACCGAAACCAAACACATCATTATCGGGTATTCCTTAATAACCTAAAAACTCCTAGAATTACCAAAATCATTTCCAGTTGCAACTCTATTCGAAAACACCATAACAAGATCATCGAATGTCGCATTAATAAGTGGTACTCCCTATTTGTTGATAAGAGCCAAACACAAGTAACAAACCATCTTATAGAGTCAAATAGTCAATTAGCCTAGTTAAAGTCCTAACTTAACATGCATAAAGCAACAAGCATGGTATACATACCTGTTCAGATGACTCGTAGCAACTTCATGAACCTAACTCGGCTAACCTGAACCATAGCACAAACACAACTTTCAAAACTCATCCTTACATGTGTTATAAGTCCTAATTTGTTATATGCTTGCTTATCTTTCTTGTTCGGTTGGATCTAAGTAAAGTCCACTTAGTTATCTAGTTTTTGGATGTATTAGAAAGACTATCAAAGAGGCTTTAAATAATAAAAGAGGTTATCTAGGAGCTCATGCCTGTGGAGAGGGACATGATTAGCTTGGCGTAACTGGCACACAACTAAAAATGGGTGTGTGTGTAGGCACTCCAAGGTACGGTCGTGATCTTAGCCGTGTAGGCCTGCATAGCCATAGAGGCTTTCACAACCTCAAAGACCATATTTATAAATACAAGCACTGAATTTATAAATTTAGCGCTCTCAACAAACGTAACACTAAATAACTATGGATCTTCTCTCTCTAGATTTAAGCAAATATATAATCAAGGAGTGATTAAATCATACAAGTAATTTCTTACTTATAAAATCTTTAGGTTTAATCTAATGTTCATTGTGAAAAGTGGAGAATTTGCATATGTTAGTCAATTTATTTCAACACAAAATGACTTATTTTATTTTGTTAATAAATTTAAAATAAATCAATAATTTTCTTTTACGATTTTCTACATTGTTTTGAGTTTTATCAAAGGAATAACTTTGTAATTTTCCTTTTTGACTTGTAATGTGTGTTTGATAACTTACAGATTGTTTGTCACATTAACCTAGGGTAAGTGTAATTAGATTGGGTAAGGCTAGGTTAGCAACATAGATACATTACATATTAAAAAAATTACTAAAATATATGTTAAATGAAAATGATTACCAAAAATCCACAACCAAACAGCACTTATAAGACAAAATATAGTATTTTGTACATATATCGTGTCTATAAGACGGGATATTAAGTTTGCATCTTATATCTATATTGTGTCTATAAGATAGAATATAATGTTTTTACACATACATCTTGTATATAAGACAAGATATACATGTGTATATTGCTTGTAAATTGCGCAATGTAGGGTTAATATGCACTGTTCATATACAACAAAACCTCCATAAAATAATATCGTTGGGACTAACCAAAAATATTATTTTATACAAATTATTTATTTATAAATAAATAAATATTTATTAATTTACATGGATTTTTTATATTTTTTATAATTTTTTTCCAAATTTTATATATAACTTATCAATGAAAGCTGAAAATAAATATGGATAAAATGCACATATAGTTTATATAAAAAAAATTTCAAAAGTCATAATGCACAAATATAAAATAAAATAATAAATTTTATAACACAAAAAACAATGAAGTTGTGATAAATATTGGAAATTAGAACGAATTAGTACATAAGAAAAAGAATTTTTCAAAGTTAAGCTTTGGAAGATAAAATGTTATAAAATATTTTAAGTAAATACAATACAAATTTTATTAATAAAATACTCACAAGTTTTAGCTTTGGATTTCAAAAGAAATCTTAGATCTTTCTTCATTAGTAAAGAGTAAATTTAAAAGAATAAAAGTACTTTGGAAAATCTTTATTATGAACTTTATATGATTTTTTTTATGTATTTAATGAATTATTAATTTATATTTTCATTCGGCGTTAATAATCTCTTTATAAATTATTATTTTATATATTTAGCAAGATTATTAATTTAGTACATCAACCCAAGACGGACTGAAGGAAATTATTATCTAATCAAGATTATTAATAAGTCAAATATTTATTTATTGAGGTTTAACCATATCTCATTTAAGACATGTGATTTTAAAACCATATTTTGTTACCTAATTTTGATTACATTGTTTAATTATTACTTTAATAAAAGCCTTAAATAAAAAAATAATTTTGGTTTAGGTTCTTTAACTTTAATAGTTATGAATTATAAATTTATATCTAATTGACTCTTGGTTTTTATAAATAATTGAGTAATCAATTAAGAGAGTTTAAAAGAATGAAACTATTAGTGGATTATTCAAGTTAGGACTCGATATTTAATCAAGTCAACTTATGAATAACCAAGTTAAGGTCCACCTATTTGAGTATTTTATTGAATAAGTAATGGTCACATTTAGTACCTATTTTTAAGGTCAATTAATTGAAGCTTAAATATGTCAATCTTGTATATATTTTCCATTTTTGCAATCAATTATCTAAATTTTGTTAAATTTTGTGATTAGCTACTCAAAGTTTACCCATTGTTAACTTTAACTATCTCATCTAGATATTATAAACAAACTAGAAAGTTTGTAGGTAATATATGAATACTTTTAAATTCGAAGTAATTAATTGCATAAATTCACAAAGTTTGAGTACCTTTACCCTCATTAAATCAAATTTGAGTTTTGTGATAGCTCAGGTAGGTTTATAAGCCTAATCGAGTTAAATTGAAATTTAAATATTAATCAAACTTAAGTTGAGTTTGAATATTGATAGTATTTTAATTTAAATAAAAAAATTAAAATAAATCATGTTTAAATGCGTTTAATTGATTTGTTCTCAAATCTATTTAGAAGTTCAAACTAAAAATTCTAAACTTGATGAAATTTAAGTCAAGTTTGAGTTTTGAAATTTTAACTCCATATCCAACACTTTACCACCTTAACTCAACTTATTTATAACATTGATCATCATATAGTTAATCTAAACTTTCACATATTAATTCAACTTATTATTTAAGCAAATATAAGGAAAAAAAAATCAAATTCATCAACATGTATTTTGTTCATTATGTTTAATTGTTATTTGAGATTTATCAATAGACAATCATATTCCAGTTTTTAGTTTTCTAAAGGGTTAATGTTAGCTTTGCTACTTGTATTTTTTTAAAAATGTATAATTAATTACTTCAAGTTTAAAGTAATCAATTTAATATCTCATCAATGTTTCATATTAATTAATATTACATCAGCTAACAAGTTAACTTCATTTATTAGTTGGTACTCCGAGCGAACGGTGAAGTGACACATGTCAAGTGATCAGTTAAAACACTAGAAAATCAACAATTAAGTAGGTAAATTAACTCATACATTAGTGTTATTAGGAGTTAATTTACTTACTTGATTATCTAATTTCACAATGTCTATTAATCTACTTGTTTAATTGCCAAATTTCTTAGTATACTTGATTGTCTAATTTGATAATATGTGTGTTAATCTGTTTACTTTGTCTATTTTTTTTTTTTTAGTTTTTTGTTAGCTACTTCTCACATGTTAGTTTCACATTCACTAATGTCACATTTGGTACGTTGGAAATGGAATGGATTGCAATAGGAAGAATGAAATTGAATGAGATGAAATAAGTGACGAAATGATAAATATATTCCTTTGTTTGGATACATTATGGAATGTAGTGGAATTCTATATTTGTCAAAAATATCATTAGTAATAAATGTGGATAATAAATGTATAAGAAGATAGAAAATTAATTGTAATAGTAATAATGAAGATGGAACTGAATCGTGTTTTTACCTTTTCAAGGGCAAAATCGAATCTCCCCTCAAAGTCAAAATCCCGATTTAAACTTTTCAAATTCATCCAAACTTAGGAATGAGAATGAAACCCGAAATACGTATCCATTCACTTCACTGAATAAATATCTACTTCGGGTTCATTCCCATATACCAAATATAACACAAGTATCCATTAACTTCGCTAAATTAAAAAAATGTTATGGAATTAGTATTTAGTAAGGATTGAAATTAAGTTATAATAGGATTTTCGTTTGTCAATTTTTTACTTAAATAAGGGCATTTTAGGAAAAAAATCAACTTCAATATTGAAATGCTATTCATATTGGATAATGATGGCTATTTAATGTGAAATTGTTATGAAATTATTATAACGGTCAACTAAACGTTATAATAATTCTTCATAAAAATAAAATTTTAATAAAATTAATATTATAACAAAGCAAATAGGAAGTGTTAACTTAGTAAACAGTGTAAATTTTGATAAATCACTCATCCCTAATTTGTAAACTTAGGAAAGTATGCCTTATATCAATGATTCTTATATTTGATGTGACCATATTAAAATTTTATATATGGAATCAATAAATTTATGGATATCTGGTCTAAATACCTGAGTCTGACTCATGATTTCGTGTTTGAACCTTAATGCATTTTCATAATTTGTTTCTAAAATTTTCAAGTCCTAAAATTGAAATTTCGGATTCTATACTATATCCAAATTCAAAAATTTATTTATGAATAATTAACTCATGAGATTATTTTTCAAAACAATTAAATGTTATACATCTGTAAATAATACAACATCGTTTTGAAATTTTGATGGGCATCAATTTGATTGGTCTATAACCTTAGTAAAATTTCCACTTAAAGTTTACAAAACACCGGGACTTCACATTCTTGCTGGTAAGAAGCTTCTTAGGGCTCAACTCCGTTGCTTCGGTTGCAATATTTGTCTCTTCATTCATGCAAGCAACAGCAAAATTCCTAATAAAAGTCTTCAAAACTTTGGGATTTGGCATTCTCTCTTGTGAGAAGCTTTTGAGGCACTCGATCTGTTTCTTCAGCTGCAAATTGTATTACTTGTTTCTTTATCCATGAAAGAAATACCAAGTTCCAGGTTTGAGGCCTCCATGCAAGAGGTGCCTGCTGTTTTTGTAAGGATTGTAGGGATTCTTCCTTGCTGATCCGAAGCAAACTCTATTCAACAAGAAGAGAGTGACAAAATAGGACGCCTCTTCCCCATGAAGAACGTCTGTGGATGTATAATCCTTTTCATGGATTTGTATCTGACATTGAACCAGTACAGCCTATGTTGGCTGTTAAGATTCAGACCGACTAGAATATTTGGACCACCAACAAGCACAGCGCACATAGTTGCATATGGAACACACCAAACCATTGTCAGCTCAGCTCTTCATCAAGTTCTATTATTCCCTCTCCACAAGCCCGGCTCCTCATGTAAAGTTCCAACCTCACTTGGAGAGTTTGGCATATCAAAGGTCCACATACCAACATGTGAATTAGGAAGTGCTAACTCCATTTTACCCAATCCAACTATACCCAGGAACTTTGGCCATTCCATTTTCAGCCATGACCTTCCTCAGTTGCTTGACGTCATTCCATCTCTCAGAGGATGAATATATGTTAGAAAGGAGAGAGCCATAACCAGCTCTATGAGGTTCCAGCTCAAAGCAATGTCTAGCAGCAATCTCTCCAATCTCAGTATTATTGTGCAACCTGCAAGCAAGAAGCAGAGCTCCCCAAACCCCCGCATGAGGCTCAACTGGCATGCTCTTTATTAAATCATACGCTTCTTTTAGACGCCCTGCCCTGCCTAACAGATCAACCATTATTCCATAATGGTCAACACTAGCAACAAGCCCATAGTCTCCCATAGAATTGAAACAGCACAATCCTTCCTCAACCAAGCCCGCATGACTATAGGCAGTTAACAAACCGGTGAAGGTGGCTATGTTTGGGCATATTCTAGCATCTAACATCTCTTGAAAAAACTTGATTGCATCAAGTGCCCTGCCATTCACAGCACAACCTGAGATCATTGCGGAATAAGCAACTATATCCTTCTTTATCAGTCCACAAAACAGTTCATATGCCTTATCAATGTTTCCACACTTTGCATGAAGATCAATTAAAGCGGTGGCCAAATGATCATCTTTTAATATTCCTAGCCTGTTCATGTATGATTCGATCCAACATCCATACTTCAAGTCACCCAATTGTGAACAAGCAGATATAACACTAGCAAATGTCATTTCATCAGGATAAATATGTATATCCTGTTCTATCATATCATCAAATAGTCGAAGGGCCTCTCTCGGTAAGCTATTCTGGGTGTAGCATGCGATCATGGCATTAAAAACAAGCAAATCCTTTCTTTCGACCTGGTCGAACAATTTTCGAGCAGAATCAGTATCCCCAAATTTTGAGTAACCTGCAATCATCGTTATCCAAGAAACACTGGTTTTCTTAGGCATTGCATCAAAAATCCTCCTAGCACCGCCTATGTCCCCACAATCAACGTACCCACTAATCATGGCATTCCAAGAAGCTGAATTTCTTTCTGGCATTTGCTGGAAGAAATCCAAGGCCTTCTCCATCTTCCCCACTCTAGCAAACCCTGAAACCATAGAATTCCATGAAACAACATCCTTCTCCGGAATATCATCAAAAACCTTACAAGCCATCTCCAAATCCCCAGATTTCAAGTGCCCAAACATCATCGAATTCCATGAAACCGAATTCCTCTCAGGCATTTCTTCAAACACCTTCCTCGCAAGTTCCATATCACCAACTCTCGAGTAAAAATCAACTAACCCAGTTTGCACATAAACACACATCAAAAACCCATATTTATAAACCTGTCCATGAATCAAAAACCCACTAATCTTATCCAAATTCCTCCCACATGCTCTTAAAACAGAAGACAAAGCAAAACTAGTTGGGCTTATTCCCAGCTTATGCATTCGAGAATAAAACTCATATGACTCTTTGAAACGACCCTGTTGAGAAAGGAACCGAATTGTGCAACCCCATGAGAATGGGTCTGGGTTTCGCATATGGGTTAGGATCGAATGGACATATAGTGCTGTGTTTTTGGAGTAAGTTTGAGGAGAGAGAAGGGTTTGGTGGATTAAAAGAGGGATTAAACGATGAAGCTTGTTTATGAGGATTGTTGCGTGAATTTGTTTAGCTTGGTTTAAGGTTAAGTGTTGACTTAAGATTGATTTTAGTTTGAGTTTTACGTGAGTATTCGGCATTCTCGTACCGTACGAGGCTGTTGGACTTGGATACAGGGAATCATATGCATCACTTGCAAAACAAAACCTGCTTGTGTTTGCGCCGCGTTTGGTGAAGGGGAAGTGGGTGAAGAAATGAAAAGGGCAGGTGAGAACAGGGGAAAAGGATTGGAGGAAGTCATTGAATTATTCTTGAAAAGGCCCTCATAATTTTTGTCACCTTTGGCCTCAAGCACGGCACATTGCAGATTTTTTTTTTTTTCAAATTTCTTTTAATAAATTATCTGTAAAAAATTACATATAAATAAAAAAGATATGACAGTTTTCATAAATATATCAAATAGATTAAATACAGATAAAATATAACTATAAATCAAACACTTGTACACATAAAATTTAGATACAGATACGAAAAACAGGTAATCCAAATTCATGTGCTCCTTACATTTTTAATTTTAATTTATTAATTTCATGTGCAAACTTTATTATTTGGTGGACTACCTTAGGACCAATGGGAAGCTAAGACATGCTTTAAAATTAACTGGATAATTACTAGATTCAAAATAATATTGAAAAATATTAAGAACTCAAATTAAAAAAGTACTTAAATACTCGAATTAAAGGTGTATTTTTGCTTAAAAATTAAATCAAACCTACTGTATAGGCAAATATATGGATATCGTCCTTTATATTTTAACATATAAAAATATCTTACATTGAAATCTTAATAACAAGCGGTTGCATTAAATTGTAATTATTCTTTTCTCATATGATATGGAAGAACAATTTCCAATAATTAGATTTATTTTTGTTTTAATTCCTCTCATTTCTTTTACAAGTGGGTTTGCTTCTACAGTTCTACTAGTCGCTAAGCTTTGTCGCTTAATTGGCATATATATGGCCATCCCATAAGATGATACAGATTCGTAGAAGAAAAGACAAAAAAGAAAATAGAAATCTGACTTGACTGTCCACCATTAAAATAAGGATAACAAGTGATATATTCAACATTTCAATGGATGTCACGGTTGGATATGAATTTAACAATTAAATAACAACATTACAACACAAGATAAAAATTAAAACTATGGAATTTTCAACACCTGAAAATGCAAATAAAGAAAGATTTGCGATGATTAAAGTGCTATATGTATTGAAAAGAAGAAAGAATGTCCATCTTACAGTAAAATGTTCCTGCAGTATAATCAAATTACACATATAATTTAGTCCACGCATATTACAACACCAAATGCTCCTCTTTTCTTATGCAACTCTAATATACAACGGTGGATGAACATTCATTCTCCTCCTAATACCCAAGCACCACTAGAAATTAAAAAAGCCTAAGAGAGGAGAAGGTAGAAGAAACAATCATGTGATCCCGCAACTTTTGAAGACCCTGAGTTTTTCAGGTACTGGCACGCCATTACTTGACTCTAATTTAAGTGGCTGTCTGAAAACCGCCAACAGAGTGCCAGACATCCTTCCACCTTAACAAGAGAGAATTGAGAAGAAAGCCAGGCAATGTCTACTAAATCATTCGTGCTCCTCAAGGGCGGTCATGATCATCCTAAAACAAGTTTATTATCAGAGTTAGCTGCCCATTTTAAGCATTTAACAAAATTTTAAAGGAGATAAATAAATCGGGTCAACTGGTAAATGAAGTAGGGACAAGTGAGTACCAAAATATTGAGAGGAAAAGCAAAAGTAAAAGATAGCCAAGCTTGAAAAGACGTTGCTTCTTTTCCCACTTAAGCATGTTATATATTTCGGTTACATCAACCAGATGTCTCCTTTCAAGATACCTGACAACAATAAAGATTTAGCTTAACTTTCCAGAAGTTATAGATCAAGTGGTCCATCTTTCATAGCCATAATACCAAGAACTATAACTCCCCTATTACATCAATCGAGCTATATCATCAACTTGTAATATAAAATGCCATCATTAGGGATTGGAAATGAATACTAAATGCAATACCAAAGTAACGCTTTCTGGAATGATAAGGGTTATGAACATTACATTATGGATACAAGGCCAAAATTTGAATGCTTTGAAGAGGATTGCTACAACTCTACATTGACTCTGAATGACACTTATTAGACAATGGAAACACAACACAAAATGAAAGATTCAGAGTGATATTTGATCTTATTCTCACTAGGAGCACCAAAACATGTCTACAGCGTTGGAAGTTAACATGCAAGTGACTAAACCTAGCCAAGGGTGTCAATATATGTACCTTTCATTTTCGTGCTGCTTTAAAGTAAAATACACTCAAACAAAGAAGATAAGTATAGCGAAGCACTTAAGGTCATGTGTTGGGAAAAATATGACCCATGTAGTTCATTTCAGTAGATAACAAAGTCCATTAATGAAACATATGCTCTTAGTGTCTTTTTGACTACCAAGAGACAAAAGCAACTAGCAATGGAGTATGTTAACGCAAGAAAACTTACTGTCTCACATTGTAGTAAAGGTATGGAACACAAAACAAAAACATAACCCAATGCCCTGTCACGAGATAGAAAAGAGACAAGACTCCTTGGACAATAAACTCTGGCAGTATGACACGGTTTATACGCGATGAGGAATCATAAGGATTTATGTAATCGAACTCCAGATCCGCCAAGCACATGAGCTACAAGAAAAATTAACATTTTAGAATCACGATTAGCAAACACATGGCAATAGATGGTACAAAATGCAAGGCTAGCAGCTGTAAAGCAACAATAGCCAAGATTGACATGACAGACAGCTAATAGAATAGAGCTATAACCTTAGTGTTGTATTATTTAGAATTATCTGTCAGTGAAACCTGAGACAAAATTAGGCATGGAAAGAAAATTGGTTGCTTCATTTTCATACAGTAAATTTCATCTGATCTTACAATCAACCCAACAGCATAACAGTAAGTGGTCAAATGTATAGGCCCAATATCTAGATTTCCCTGCAACAACGAGCTAAATCTATAATGCACTGCCAGACATTTGGCATAAAAATTACCAGTACACACGCAAATTTCAGACATCCTATGACAAACCAAGTAAATTATTCAATTGTTAGTGAACTATAGATGCTTGTGAATTGAGATAATTGCAGCCTTCATCATATTTTGCAACACATATCCACCCTACAGCACCATTATCAGCAATAATCAATGCAATATCCGATCACCACCAACACCAGCTTGCAACAACTTTAATAGAAATAATTTTATAAAAATCTTTTAGGAAACTTCAGTTTCACATATTGAGTAGGGAAGTTTTAGCGTCATGAGATTCATATGGACTTATCCTCTTCCATCCTAATAACTAGCTTCCCGGATGTTGTTCATTCGCGATAAATATTATTGCTTTTCCAAAAAGACGAACCGTAACATGGTTTACCCAACAGATGCAACTAGATCCCATTTCCACCAAAAGCGATCATATAAAAAGGTACGAACTTTATCCATTTCAGCCTCTTAACAAGTGCTTCCAGCACCCATAATCAATCTCCTACGCAAAGAGGGTCCACTAATTTGCATCAAACTTCATGAAAACGAGACAACCAACACAATTCACGTCAAAGTAAAGAGTTACTCAACACAAAGATTGCAACTTTATGACCAATTAGATCAATTATGGATAAATACTATCCAATTACACAACCATTTAGGGCAAAGTAATTAAAGGAACAAAATTTGAAAAAATTAGGGTTAGACCTGGAAAACTAAGATGATAAGGATACCAATAATTAAGAAGAAAGCCACCAGCCATGCAAATATGTCCCCCATCTCTCTCTCTTGCTCTGTCTTTCTCTGGCGAGGGAGGAAGTGAGCAGGATAGCAAGTTTGAAGAAGGAGAAAGGAGGGGGGGGGGGAGTGCGTAATGCGCCAATTCCCCTCCCGGCGCGGCGAGGGAAGTTTATAAAAAAAGGAAAGAGGGAATTGCGTAGCTAAATGGAGTAAGCAGAGCACTTTTGGTTTGGTGGAAAACCAAATTTACAAGTAAAGAGGGAATTCTTTATTAATCTATTTTCAGGTTTATGGGAAGTTGAAAGCTAATCCACAGATTCAAAATTAGAATATGGATTTTATTGAATTAATAAATAAATAAAATAACAAAGAAAAAAATTTCAACTTCTACATAGGTATAAAAATATAGTAAATGGGGGACAGGAAAAGCACACGTCATGGGGTATTTTTTTACTAAAATTCATATGAAAAATAAATGATTTCTTTTTTATATCAGAAAAACAGAAGTGGCGATGAGATGGGGCGGGAGAGGGAGAGAAGGGGATGGTATTTTTCCTTTCCTTTTTTTGGCGAGCAAAGGACGACAAACGACGTCAATTTCAGTGAAAATTTTAACCATAGTCACGGTGCATACTGGAAAACAAAATAGAAACAAATTTAAATCATCAACATCCTCTCCTGGAGGGAGAATAAGATATTAAAACACCAATCAAAATGACAGATTCTCTTCCAAAAACACGAAGCCACTCAATCTGCAGTCATATTTACTGATATTTTAATAAAATAATAACCAAACAGAACCCTTCTTCAAAGATTTGAGTCTAGCCTGACTTTATTTGAGAAAAGGCTTCCAAGGACGAATGTAAATGATGAGAAATTCCTACTAAAGTACTAAGGACGGACTAATGGTAAAATTTTTGACAGTAGAGAGAGAAAGAGATGGAAAAGGCAAAAAATAATTTTATTTTTTGAAAAAAATTATAAAAAGGCTGTTAAGATAAAAATAATTGGAAGGCAAGTAGAACTTGTTTTACATATATAGACCAGTTTCTTTAACATATAATTTTAGTATATTATAATAAGTCATCTCTTTAAAAATAAGTTTAAGACAACTTTAATAAACTTATTTTTTGAATAAACGAGTTTAATACAATGTAAAGTCATTTATTGAAGAAATGAGTTTAAATAATCTAGTTTTAGGATTATTTTTGCCTTAGTAGTAATTTTGGAATATTTAAAAAATATCATTATTTTTTTCCTTTTCAAAAGAAATAGAAAAAGAGAGTAAAAAACAAAAAGAAAGAAAAATATAATTTAAACACTCTTTGACTTGGAGGTGTGCAAATGGGTTAAGTTGGTTCGACCCATTTTAGCAAGTTAAATAAGCTAAAAAATTTTGGCTCGCTTTAAAAATAAACAAAAAATTCTTGATCCTAACCTGCCCATTTTGGCTTATAGATTAAATAGGTTACCTACTTTCTATCCCATTTAGCTATACCATTTAACCTAATTGTATATTTTTATATGTTAAACGGGCCAAGTTGACCCATCTAATCTGTTACGGATGTCAAATCCGCGTGTAGAGTAAGTGAGCATGCACCATAAACCTACAAGTACAAAATACAATTAGTGGTGTTTTTGCCTTAGTAGCAATTTTGTAATTTTTTAAAAATATTATTACTTTTTCCTTTTCCCTAGAAAGAGAAGAGAGGGTGAAAAAAAAAAAAAAAGAAAGAAAGAAAAATGCAATTTAAATGCTATTTGTTAGAGGTAAGTAAATGGGTTAAATGGGTCAACCTAGCTCGACTAACCTTGGCGGGTTAAACGGGCTTGGCCTACTTAAAAAATAAGCAAAAAATTCTTGATCCTAATCAAGCCTACTTTAACTCGTGGGTTAAATGAGTCAACCCACTTAATTCATTTGTATATCTTTATGGGTTAAATGGGTTAAGCTATCTTATCTAATTTGTTATGAACGTCAAATCCATCAGTTGAGTTGGTGAGGGTGCACTATCAACCTACAAGCATAAAATACGGTTAGTGGTGTATTGATATTGACGGCATGGTCATTTTGATGCTTAAGTTAGCTTGTGGGTTTGAGAGAGGAAAGTTCAAGTATATTGAGTTGAGTAAGCTTAGATTAGATGATTATACCTTTGGAGGTAAGAGTCTATTTATAGCTTTTGGTCATACTTTAATTGAGACCCACTAAACCTTATTTCTTATAAACCTGAGCTATATAGAGGTAGATGACCTTAGATCCAAGGTGGTCTGCTTGAGATAGAGGTAGCCGAGCTTATAGTTGCTCCTAAGGAGATAAAAGTGAGAAGTGGCGACATAGTCCTCAACGTGTAGATTCACGGTAAGGATAGCTAAAGCTCGAAGCCTCATGGAGCTTCATTATGAAGTTAAAGTCCTCATCGGATGGAGGCCTTCATCGAACTTCATGTGAAGGCTGAGATCCCCGTGGGAGTGAAATACTCATGGAGCTTCCTAATCGAGATGCTTGATGGGCCTTTAATGGGCTTGCCAACCCATTAGGTCAATGTTGGGCTTACTAAGTCATAGTTAATTATTCTCTATCAACATTACTCATTTTATGCTTATTGACAAGATGTATACAATAAAAAAAAAAAAACTAAATTTTATATAATTATATATGAAATAGTCATAATTTTAATATATATATATATTAATGCATGATAAATTTGATAATTATATGTGTGTATGTATTTGAGTGGATTAGTGTGTTTGTAATGTTGAGTGTGTTATAATGTATGTGATAACATAATAAGCTATGGTGAATATATCTAGGATGATAGTTTATTTATGTTATCAATTGTTATGTTAATGCAAATGGTTGTTGTGGTAATTAATACTTGATGAATTAAGTTTACTTTAAGCTAAGTTTGTAGTCTTTAACTTAGCAGATTTTTTTTTTTTTTTTTTTGCCATCTTAAGCCCAATATAAGCCCAAATTAAAGCCCAATTCCCACAAAAGTCAACATTATTATGGATAAACATCAAAGCTTAATTACATACTTTAGACAATCCAAAACAGAACAAAAGACATGAAATTCGTAACTCCTCCAAGACCTTAATTTCCAACATCCAAACTAAGCTTTCTTGGACTCAACACGCCGAAAAATCCTTCCCCAAGCCTTATATATACATTAAGGTAAGTTATTTGATGTTTAAAGTGCTTTATTTCCCTCTTAATCCATGAAATATGCATGTGTGGTATAATATAAGTAGTTGATATGCTAAATTCTTGTTGAGATGTAGTTGAGTTGTTAGGAAAGCTTTAATGCTTGAGATGTTGTAGATAGGTTGTAGTTAGGCTCTCATGTGGTTTGGAATGAGTTGGAAGAGTTAAAATGTAAAAAATTTTGTGTTTGGAAAACAGAGGAAATTGCAATACGAATTGCAGTGTACGCCGCCTCGTACGCCACCGGCGTATTTGCCGGCGTTAGAATTTTTATTTTGATCTTTTGAAAATTATCTTAAACATCGCCGGCGTTGAAGTCGGAATTTGCCAACATTAGAATTATGATTTCTGATCTTTTGAAAATTTTTTTTAAACGCCGCCGGCGTTGAGGTTGAAATTGCCGGCGTAAAGACTCAAAGGTTCTATACAGAATGCATACTTCTTAACGCCGCCTTATACATCGTTGGTGTAGAATCCTATACTGCCGGTGTTAAGGTTTGCATTACCGGTGTTAATGGCCGGCGTGGACTTTGTAAATTTCAAATTTTCTAACTTCTTCCAACATCTTTCAATACATGATATATGACTTCTTGATCAAAGATTTGCTATATATATATGTTATGTGATGACTTTGGATTGTTTTTGCATAAGATTCAATAATTTTCCTAAGTTATAATCTAGTGAATATAAGCTTGATTTAGGATAGTAATGTGATATAGTTGATTTATGTGGAACAGAGATAGAAACTCGGTTGGAGATTCCCATCGATTCTCAGTCCGAACCAGGTACACAATACTTTGATTGATTGTTGCTTAGGATAGGTATATACCAATTTGACCTTAATCAAAGAATAATGAAAGATATTGAAATTGGTTGTGCTTTACGTCGTTGAATCCGGATCTGGGGAGCGACAACCTTGTCACGATGCAATGGCACGGTAGTTTAGGTACTTAGCCCAATCCTTTATCATGATGCAATGACTTAAATCCATGATGCAATGGTTCACCATGATGCAATAGTGGTTTCTTTTATTGGCTAAGCGGGTAGCTAATAGGGTTAATTGTATCGATATATTCTCTACTTAGGCTCGGGAGGAAATAATATGTTTTAATTCACGAGTATGGGATCGTTGAACTAATTGATGTTATAGACCGGGATAAGTGGAGTGTATAAAGGAGTGTGGACCCTAGATGATGCTATTAATTTTCTTTATCGGTTAGATATAGGAGATATAGATATCCGGTCTATCTATATCAACCCCCTAAGTAACTGCTGTTACTCATGACCCCCAGAATTCCCAAGCTTGAATCGGAGTTTGAATACTCTAGTGTTGTTCTACTCACTTAACTAAAGAAAATGAGGTTGTGGTGATTTATTGCATTGCATTTAATCAAGTGTGCATGGCATAGGTATTTGTTTGCATTATTGTGTACTGGGCCTTTGGCTCATGCTGCTATCTTGCAGATGACTTTGATAACGAGCTTATGACGATATGGGCTATGGGACTGACTAGGAGGACTCTATGGATGACTAGGAAAGAGAGACCTAGTATATGCTTAGGATTCCTTTTGATGTATTTTGTGAAGTTATAGGCTTATTTGTTAAGCCTTAGAATGTATTTTGATTTGAATTGTATTTGTAATGTAGTTGGGTTGTAATGTATATATATGATGTATGTCTTGTACATAGGTGATGACCTACTACTTATGTAGTGGTAATGTTTCTTAATGCAAATTATGTGAGTGTTATATCTATCTTAAACAGGCAGTCATTACAAACAACCTCTTTTAAGACGACCTTACGTATAATATTTGAATATTGTTCCTAATATTTGGGTATTATGCGTGGTCGAGAGATTTGACACACTTAATATATGGGTTAAGTGGGTCGGGTCTTTACAGTTGGTATCAGAGCCTTAGTTTGTATGACTGCCTGCTTAAATGAGATTGCTAAATATGATTTGACTTTAGTGTAATGTGATTTGTTTGGGATAAACTTAAATTGACTTGAGTGACATGATTGTTTCAATTATTACCTTGATTGTTTGCTTGATTGTTGATTGAATGACATTTCATTAGGATTGCATATTTAATAAAGGCCATGCATATATTGTATGTTGATCATAGATGGATAGAACTCGAAGACAGACTAGACAACAGTCGGAAAGAGAGGACATGCCACCTCCTCCATCATCATCAACTGCTCAAGCTTCTATTTCATCATCTATTCCAGCTTCTACTACTACTCCATCTCTGCTTCTGCTTCTACAGCTCAAGCTCCACAACCACCTCCGATGCCCCAAATGCCTTCTTTTCCACCAATGCCACAAATGCCAATGGGAGATCCGAATGCTATGTGTGCGATATTCAGAGATATGTTTGCTATGATGCAACAGTATCAACAAATGATGTACCAACACCAGCAACAGTTTATGCAACAACATACTCCTCAAGCAATGGGACGTGGAGCAAATGTGCAAGGCAATGAGAGGAATAACCAAGTTAAATTACATGATTTTGTCAAGATTGTGCCAGAGTTTGATGGAACAGTTTCAGATCCTACTACTGCTGAGCATTGGGTTGAGGAACTAGAGAAAGCCTTTGCAGCTAGTGAAGTTCCAGAGAATAGAAAGGTAGACTTAGCGGTTTATATGCTCAAGAAGGATGCAAATAATTGGTGGAGATTGACAAGTCAAGACATGGTGAGACCGATTTCATGGTTAGATTCAAAAAGCTTTCTTTCTACAATATTTCCCCAATACAGTCCGAGAACAGATGATTTCAGATTGGTTGAGTCTCAGGCAAGGCAATAGAACTGTTGAAGAATATTATGTAGAGTTTTGTAGATTGCTTCGATTTGCTGGAGGCATATACAATGATGAAAGGATGAAAGTTCAGAAGTTTCATGATGGATTGAATATGGAAATCAAGGGAGAAGTTAAAATGTTTCAACTTCCGACTCTATCAGATGCTGTGAACAAAGCGAAGTTAGCAAAACAGATTCAGAATGAAAATAAGACCCAAAGTGATAGGAGCTACATTTCTAGGAAAAAGACCTGCACCCTTCACTCCTTACAAGAAGTATGATAACTATGGCAAAGGGAAGAAACCATTTCTGGGAAAGAAATTGAATTTGGGATCTTCTACTAAGACTTCTACTCCCTTCAACACATTTGAGAAGAGATGTCCTAGATGTTTCGGGCCTCATGAACAAACTCAATGTAAGTGGACTCCGGGAGCATGTTTTGCTTGTGGGAAAGTAGGACACAAAGCTTCAGAGTGTAAGGATCCGGTGCTACAACCTGTTTTTTGTGCCTATTACAAACAAAGAGGGCATCATGTAGCTAACTATACAACCAAACCAAGGAAAGATGGTCCTAACCCCGGGAAAGGAATGACAGCAGCTAGGATTTTTGCCTTACAACAATGTGAGAAAGCTCCATCAGTAGATACTCTAGCAGGTACTATAATGATTGCAAATCATCCAGCATATGCATTAGTAGACACTGGTGCAACTCATGCATGTTTGGCTGAAAAGTTTGTGAATGAGTGTGGTTTGAAATTTGAAGTGTTGACTGATAGAGTAATGAGTATTAATACTGCTTTGGGTGTGAAGTCTAGACAGCCTTGTATTTGTAGAGAAGTTAATGTAAGAATTGCTAATAGTGATATGCCAATTGATATGATGGTTTTGCCTATGGTTGATTTTGATGCGGTTTTGGGTATGAATTGGTTAAATATGTATAAAGTAATTATAGATAATAAGGCGGAGATGAGTTTTGATCTGAGAGTGGGAAGGTTACTCATGTCTTGGAGAGGAAGAGACCTAAGAGTATGTATACAATGGAGTTATGGGAGAAGACTTCAGAAACAGTTGTAAATGGTGAAGAGCTTGATATTGGTGTAGTACCCGTGGTGAGAGACTTTGTAGATGTTTTCCCTGAAGAATTACCTGGGTTACCACCAGATAGGGAAATTGAATTTGGTATTGAAGTGATTCCGGGAACCACTCCTATATCAAAGGCTCCTTATAGAATGGCTCCTACGGAATTGAAAGAATTGAAGATTCAGTTGGAGGAATTGCAAAAGATTGGTTTCATACGACCTAGTATTTCCCCATGGGGTGCTCCTGTTCTCTTTGTGAAGAAGAATGGAAGTCTACGATGTGTCGATTATAGGGAGTTGAATCAAGTTACAATTAAGAATAAGTATCCTTTACCCCGTATTGATGACTTGTTTGATCAATTAAAAGGAGCGACAGTCTTCTCAAAGATTGATTTGAGGTCAGGTTACTATCAACTTCGAATTAAACCGGAAGATGTACCAAAAACGGCCTTTCGCACTCGATACGGACATTTCGAATTCTTAGTTATGCCGTTTGGTTTGACGAATGCCCTGCCCTTTATGGATCTTATGAATAGGGTATTCAAGGACTACTTGGATTGGTTTGTGATTGTATTTATAGATGATATCCTAGTGTATTCAAGAAGTGAAGAGGAACATGAAAAATTTAAGTTTGGTTCTTCAAAGGTTGAAGGAAAGGAAGTTATATGCCAAGTTTAGCAAATGTGAGTTTTGGTTGAAAGAAGTTGCATTTTAGGACATATTATCACAAAGGATGGGATATCTGTTGATCCTGAAAAGATTAAGGCAGTATTGAATGGCCAAGACCTACCAATGTTACTGAAGTGAGAAGTTTCTTGGGTTTAGCAGGTTATTATCGAAGATTCGTTCAGGATTCTCAAAGATTGCCACTTTTGACAAAGCTAACCCGGAAGCATATGAGATTTGAGTGGGATGAATGCTGAGAGAAGCTTTCAAGACTTGAAGAAGAGATTAATATCTGCACCTATCTTAGCTTTACCCGTTAATGGAAAGGAATTCACAGTCTATAGTGATGCTTCAATACAAGGTCTTGGATGTGTTCTGATGCAAGACAACCGAGTGATCGCCTATGCATCTAGACAATTGAAGCACATGAGAAGAATTATCCTGTGCATGACTTTAGAGCAGCAGTGGTTTTAGCTTTGAAATTGTGGAGACATTATTTGTTTGGAGAAAAGTGTAAATATTCACGGATCACAAAAGTTAAAGTATATCTTTACTCAGAAAGAATTGAATATGCGTCAAAGAAGATGGCTTGAGTTAATCAAGGATTATGATGTAGAGATTCTATATCATCCGGGAAAAGCCAATGTGGTAGCCGATGCTTTGAGTAGGAAGAAACAAATGAGTATGGCGACCATGATTACGAGTCAAAGAGAAATACAAGAAGATTTGCGAAGATTAGATATTGAAGTAACTTTGGACAAAGTAGAAGTGATGATTGCAAATTTGACACTCCGACCATCTCTTATGGATTTGATTAAGCAAAGACAACAAGAAGATCTAAAGTGTGAAGATAAAAGTGCATACAAGAGGAAGAAGAAAAGAATTGAGACTTGATGAAGATGTTATCAGGTTTGGAAAAATATATGTACCAGAGACGGGAATTGAGGAGAGAAATCTGAAGGAAGCTCATGCAAGGCGTATTCAATACATCCAGGAGTACGAAGATGTATAAGGATCTGAAGAAGAATTATTGGTGGAACAAATGAAGAAGACGTTGCAGAATATGTATCCAAGTGTGTAACATGCCAGCAAGTAAAGATCGAACATCAAAGACCTGGTGGTGAGTTGCAACCATTATCAATTCCGGAATGGAAGTGGGATGATATAACCATGGATTTTGTGAGTGCATTCCCTAAGACCCCTGCCAAGAATGAAGTTATATGGGTTATTGTGGATAGATTGACCAAATCATCACATTTTATACCATTGAGAGTCGGGTGTTCATTGGAGAAAATGGCATGGATTTATATCCGAGAGATAGTGAGACTCCATGGTATTCCGGTATCGATTACATCAGACAGGGATACTCGCTTTGTGAGTCGCTTTTGGAAGAGTTTCATGAAGCACTTGGTACGAAACTTCAGTTTAGTACGGCTTTTCATCCTCAAACTGACGGGCAATCCGAGAGGACAATACAGATATTAGAAGATATGCTTAGAGCTTGTGCCTTGGATTTTGGAAGAAATTGGGATGATTATTTGCCTCTAGTCGAATTTGCTTACAATAACAGTTATCAGTCGGCAATACAAATGGCTCCATATGAAGCACTATATGGAAGAAAATGTCGATCACCTCTCCACTGGGATGAAGTAGGTGAGAAAGCTCTAATTGGTCCAGAATTGATTCAACAGGCGATAGACAAGATTCAACTCATTAAGCGAAGATTAAAAGTTGCACAAGACCGATACAAAAGTTATGCTGATAGAGAAGAAGACCGTTGGAATTTGAAGTTGGAGATCATGTTTTTCTTAGAGTTCTCCAACCAAAGGAATAATCAGATTCGGTGTTAGAGGAAAATTGAATCCGAGATACATAGGTCCTTTTGAAATCTGGAAAGAATTAGACCTTCAGCGTACCGGTTAGCATTACCACCAATTTGTCGGATGTACACAATTAGATCCATATACTGTTATTGATACAAATCAGCTAGAAATTTGACCTGATTTGACCACAGAGGAAAAGCCTACTAAGATTTTGAAAAGAATGGATAAAGTGTTAAGGAACAAGATAATCCCTATGGTGAAAGTTCAATGGAGTAACTAATCCGAGCATGAAAGCGGTTTGGGAAGTTAAGAATATGATGAGACAGAAGTATCTCGAGTTATTTTAGCAGTGATTGAGGTAAGTTTCAGAGACGAAACTTCTTGAAGGAGGGAAAGTGAAATAGCCATAATTTTAATATATATATATATATATTATTAATGTATGCTAAATTTGATAATTATATGTGTGTATGTGTTTGAGTGGATTAGTGTGTTTGTAATGTTAATGAGTGTGTTATAATGTATGTGATAAGATAATAAGCTATGGTGAATATATCTAGGATGATAGTTTATTTATGTTATCAATTGTTGTGTTAATGCAAATGGTTGTTGTGGTAATTAATACTTGATGAATTAAGTTTACTTTAAGCTAAGTTTGTAGTCTTTAACTTAGCAGATTTTTTTTTTTGGCCCTCTTAAGCCCTAATATAAGCCTAATTAAGGCCTAAAGCCTTTCCCAAATCTGCCCCCAAAAGTCAACATTGTTATGGATAAACATCAAAGCTTAATTACATACTTTAGACAATCCAAAACAGAACAAAAGACATGAAATTCGTAACTCCTCCAAGACCTTAATTTCCAACATCCAAACTAAGCTTTCTTGGACTCAACACACCAAGAATCCTTCCCCAAGCCTTATATATACATTAAGGTAAGTTTATTTGATGTTTAAAGTGCTTTATTTCCCTCTTAATCCATGAAATATGCATGTGTGGTATAATATAAGTAGTCAATATACTAAATTTTTGTTGAGATGTTGTAGAGTTATTAGGAAAGCTTCAGAATGCTTGAGAGGCTGTAGATAGGTTGTAGTAGGCTCTCATGTGGTTTGGAATGAGTTGGAAGAGTTAGAATGTAAAAAATTTTGTGTTTAGAAAACAAAGGAAATCTGCAATACGAATTGCAGTGTAAGCCGCCTCGTACGCCGTTGGCGTACTTGCCGGCGTTAGAATTTTTATTATGATCTTTTGAAAATTATCTTAAACGTCGCCAGCGTTGAAGTCGGAATTTGCCAACGTTAGAATTATGATTTTTGGTCTTTTGAAAATTTTTCTTAAACGCCGTCGGCATTAAGATTGAAATTGCCTGCGTAAAGACTCAAAGGTTCTGTGTAGAATGCATACTTCTTAACGCCGCCTTATACATCGCCAACGTGTAATCCCACACTATCGGCGTTAAGGTTTCCATTACTAGCGTTAATGGCCAGTGTGGACTTTGTAAATTTCAAATTTTCTAACTTCTTCCAACATCTTCCAATACATAATATATGACTTCTTGATCAAAGATTTGCTATATATATATATGTTATGTGATGACTTTGGATTGTTTTTGCATAAGATTCAATAATTTTCCTAAGTTATAATCTAGTGAATATAAGCTTTATTTAGCATAATAATGTGATATAGTTGATTTATGTGGAACAGAGATAGAAACTCGGTTGGAGATTCCCATTGATTCTCAGTCTGAACCAGGTACACAATACTTTGATTGATTGTTGCTTAGGATAGTCATATACTAATTTGACCTTAATCAAAGAATAATGAAAGATATTGAAATTGGTTGTGCTTTACGTCGTTGAATCCGGATCCGGGGAGCGACAACCTTGTCATGATGTAATGGTACGGTAGTTTAGGCACTTAGCCCAATCCTTTGTCATGATGCAATGACTTAAATCCATGATGCAATGGTTCACCATGATGCAATGGTGGTTTCTTTTATTGGCTAAGCGGGTAGCTAATAGGGTTAACTATATTGATGTATTCTCTACTTAGACTTGGGAGGAAATAATATGTTTTAGTTCACGGGTATGGGACCGTTGAACTAATTGATGTTATAGACCGGGATAAGTGAAGTGTATAAAGGAGTGTGAACCCTATATGATGCTATTAATTTTCTTTATTGGTTAGATATAGGAGATATAGATATCCGGTTTATCTATATCAACCCCCTGAACAGTTGCTATTACTCATGACCCCCAGAATTCCTAAGCTTGAATCGAAGTTTGAATACCCAGTATTGTTCTACTCACTTAACTAAAGATAATGAAGTTGTGGTGATTTATTGCATTGCATTTAGTTAAGTGTGCATGTCATATGTATTTGTTTGCATTATTGTGTACTGGGCCTTTGGCTCATGTTGCTATCTTGCAGGTGACTTTGATGACGAACTCTATGACGATATGGGCTACGGGACTGACTGGGATGACTCTATAGATGACTAGGAGAGAGAGACCTAGTATATGCTTAGGATTCCTTTTGATGTATTTTGTGAAGTTATAGGGTTATTTGTTAAGCCTTGGAATGTATATTGATTTGAGTTGTATTTGTAATATAGCTGGGTTGTAATGTATATATATGATATATGTCTTGTACATAGGTGATGACCTACTGCTTATATAGTGGTAATGTTTCTTAATGCAAATCATGTGAGTGTTATATCTGTCTTAAACAGGCAACCATTACAAACATCTCTTTTTAAGATAACCTTACGTATAATATTTGAATATTGTTCCTAATATTTGGGTATTATGTGTGGTCGGGAGATTTGGCATACTTAATATATAGGTTAAGTGGGCCGGGTCTTTACAATATACATACACTAGGAGTTAGCATGTCATGGTCTGAGAGTTCAGGGTCTTATGGGAATGCTTAGTTTGGGCATATAATGTTGTGAATGGCATCAGTAAGGAGTTTGTTCAAGGTGTGGGTTAACTTTAACAACCTATCACTTGACATAAATAGCTACTCATTCTCTGTTTATTCGATGTTAAAGCTATTAGTACAGTGTTTACTTGAGTGGAATGACAATTCATAATGAATTGCTATTAAGTAAAATGATGAGTAACAATTCATGTCCCCACCTCCATGAATTGTACTTCATTGTTTTATTTTTCAACTTTATTATAAATATCTTTATCTTGAAAATATCACATGTACAATTATCTTATTTCCACAATAAATACAAGGGGCATTATAGATATTTTACTTTTTACTTTAATAATTACTTGTTTTACTTTTCATATTAAATGAGCATAGTAATAACCATTACAATCCTATTATATTCTATTTAAATTGGAATTCCATGCCCCCCTTGTTCCATATAGTGAAGTGAACGAGCCGTAAAGGAGGGTCTAATCTCCCGTTAACAAAATAATTGGAACAATTGAGCCTCTTTATGAGAATATGGGCTCGAAACAGATTTGGATAAAATAGGAAAGATATGGTTGCTCGCCATTCAGATTAGTAACAAATGATGATATAGGGGATGGTCGAGCATAGAGTGAGAACTCTTTGAGGGATGGAACTCTTGTCTTGTGACAAGAGTGGCCACCAAAAGGAGGACATCATTATTAGGAGGGCTGTTGTGTTGCGAGTTGGGTTTAAAGCAAGAATTTATGCTAAAACACTACTGTTGAGCAACTCAACAAGAGACAATCTTAGAGGATAGAGAAAGGGATGAGAGCGAGAGGAAGCCTGTGGAAGTCTAAAGTCCTGGTGAGATGATCTTGGCTGGGTTGACAATGGATGTGGAGATGAGGTTGAGTTCTTGAGAGAGTAGGTGATGGTAGCATATTTGCCTCATGATAAGGACGTTATGAAGTAATCGGGGGAGAATGTTATGGTCCGAGAGTGGAAGGCCTTATAAGAGTGTTTAACTTGGGCGTATAATATTGTGAGTGGTATTAACAGGGGATTTGTTCATGGTTTAGGTCAACTTTGAAGGTGGGTCTGGCTCCCGTAAACAAACTGGTTAGGGAGGTGATACCACTCGCTTGATGAGGCCAAGGTAGACCAAAACTACTTGGAACAGTTGAGTCTTTCAATTATATGGAGGATTGCGATAAAGCCAAGTGGACGCTCCTTATGAGAATGTGAGGCTTGGAACAGACTTGGATAAAATAAGGGAAGATATGGCTGGTTCCTATCCAGGTTAGTAATAAATGATGATATAAAGGATGGTCAAGGGTCGTATGAGAACTCTTTGAGGGGTAAATGATAAACTCGTATTTCACTCACTTTTTCTTAATCAATTCATGTTAAACTATTATATATTTTGTAGAAATGCAAAGGAATTGGTACTTAGTTGTGCTTAAATTGTTAATTCAGGTTGTTAAGGAATTTTACATAAAAATAGGAAAAGTTTGAAGCAAAGTTGAAGAAGAATCAAATGAACATCGACACTTTGTCAGATCAGCACTGCCGGCTTTCAATAAAGAAACATTGGCTTTTAAGTGTACACAAATTGTTAAAGCCGATTCAACACCGCTAGCTTATAGGTAGTGTACAATATTATGGGCATTTTGATTTTTCATTAAACACCGGCAAATTAAAATCAAACGCTACCGGCGTTATACCAGCGTAAACTCAACAGACAGATTCGGAAATCCAAATTTTTAACAAACGCTTGCCAGATCCATTTCTACACTGCCGGTGTACTTGTTGTAACTGCTGTAATTGTTATAACTATCAGTGTAATTGTTGTAACTGCCGGTGTATGTGGTTGTCCTTTGAAATTCCATTTGAAGTTCTATAAGAAACGACGACCAAATTTCATCATGGAGGATTGTAGAGCTATGGAAATCATAGAAAAATAGAGAGAAAAAGCAAGAACAATATGTGTTTGAGTGATTCAACCCTAGGGCACTAAAACCATAATGTTCTAGCAACATAGAGATGATTATAGGGTTTAGATACAATCAAGCTTTGCCCTTTTCTTTGGGTTTATGGATTTGAAGACAAGATTTGATGAATGAATTGCATATGAAGGTGTTTTCTATCCTTATTTTGTTTTTATTATTGCTTGATTGTATGTTGCAATACCATGTTTAATTAGATTATGAATATGCATGGATGAATTTGATGAATTGGATAAATCGATTCACTTTGATGTTGATTTTGATTATTTGGGAATTTAGCTATTGTTGTTTATAATATGTTTAAATTGTGAATGGCCAACATGAATTAGATAGATAGGATTAGAGATATCTGGGAGGGATTCGATAATCTGTATAAACATATCTTGAGCTTTTTTGAAAAGATTTGTCATGGGGATATGCAAGTTTTCATAAAACTCATGAACTCATGTTCTTTATGCTGTTAAAGTTGCAATTTTAGGTCACTTGGCGGTGCTTAATTTGTGATTTTAACTCTAGTAGTATTTTTGGTGTGAGCGAAATACTATTTACCTAATAATTATAATAAATTGCCTTGAATGGATAATTTATGCTATAGTTAGAATTTTGCTACTTCGGGACGTGGGCTAATTTATGAGTTTGACTAAATCCCAAGTAATCAGTTTTAATATCAACTTGAAGCATCAATTCAATTCAAATGATAATATAAATGCATATTCTTGATTGTTGTTGCATCTCTTAAACCCCGATCTCTCATTTATGTTACTAGAGCATAAGGTTTGAAGTGTTCAATTGTATTAATTAGTTTAGTTCTAAATTAGACAACAATTGACAGATTAGTTAAAATATGTTATTTGATTGCTTAGATTGGGGAAAGATTCGAATTCCTAGTAATTAGCCAATTAGCTCCTTGTGGTACGACTTGGACTCATCAGTATTTGCTGCATATGCATTCAATTTGCTGGCTGATCATTTTGTCCATGTAATTAGAATTTGTAGTAGCATAAGACAAAATCCAGTTTCAGTGAAACTCCCATCCCATGACACAACACACCCGTGATGTATGTGCAAAAACAAAATAAAATTACATAAAAAGTCAAGTTGGAAGATGTGTTTGTCTTTGTTGTGTAGACATTGCATTCATTTGAGATTGATTATGACTTCTCCAATAAGATCCCATTGAATTGATGCTATGTGTTTCTATTATCTATTTGAAATGTTTTGTATATTAGAGTTTCATAATAGTTAAAAATAAAAAATATTTATTAGAGATAAACCATGGTTGTGTAATGTCGCAACCAAGGAAAAGGAAAGGAAGAAAAAAATACAAAAGGATTTATGATGAGCATAAATTATTAATCTATTTTTAAATGTTTTACAAATTTTGTATCAAATTTACAATATGTTAACAACGAAAGAAATTACACAGTATTATCGATCTTATTTGATTTTATAGGGTTGAAATTTGAATATTCATGGATAAATTTGGTCCTTTTAAGTTTGTGGGATTTTAATAATTATATGAATATACTTTTTTTATATGCTAAATTATCATATCGAGCATATATCTAGTAAATTATAGTGCATAAAAAATGACTATAAGTTGATATAATATTGGACCATCTATGTACCATACACAATGTCATGTTATTGCTTGTGTTTATGTTATGTTCAATTTAGTCTTGTTTATTAACATGACTTTCTATATATACATGTGTATATGCATGTACTTATAATCCTTAGAACATATTGCTTATTAATTTAACTTGTTTATTTATATTCTTTATTTCAAGTAATTTATTTACATACTTTAGACATGTCCATTTTATGTCAAAATAAGACTAGTCAACTTCTAGTTTTGGACTCGTCTATAATCAAGTTCTAATAAGCTGGAATATTTCAAGTTTTAAGGAGCCTTGCTTAAAATCTAAGACTTTTATTTTACTTTATTTAATCTTACTTTGATTTTGTTTATTATGCATGGTGACTGGTTTATTTCAAGTCCCAGGGAAACTTGATTTTAAGCTAAGACTTCCATGTTTATTTTATTTATTTTTATGTTCCATTTTTATTTCTATTAAGTTTTCACCTTAAGTATATTTTTGCAAAATTTATGAGTTTAGTTTATGTTCATGCTCCTAAATGCTCATAGTGATGTTGTCATAATGGTAAAATGAATCCTTAAATTTTAAATGTTGACAAATTTTTGTTATGTGAAAAATTCTCTAAAACTTGTTTTCAAAACTTAAGAAGTCTTTAACTAAAAAGAAGTTTGAAAAAAAAAGAAAGAGTCTTTTAACCTTCTCAAGAATGCCAAGACAAAGACATGAAATTTAGTAAATTTTACAATTTGAAATTATTTTCTTGAAAGTACACAAATTCAATGCTTTATAAACTAGTTTTCAAATAGATATTCCTCAAGAAAACCAAAACTTCCAACGAAATAAAATAAGTATAAGAACTTTATTTTCAAGTTTGAATCACCTATTTGAAAAGTTCTAAATAAATAGAATTTTACAACAGGATTTTAAATGACATTTTCCATAAGACCAAAGTCTCCTAACTTGATTTCATAGTCTATTTAGTACAATATCTATTTTGAGTAATATCACTAGGATCATACATGTATTATGAATCATTATTATCGGTTAATGATTTTCAAGTGATATGTATATGATATAAAAAGTTCACATAAGGTAAAAATTGTGAAAAATTGTAGAAATGAAGTCTAGCACAAATTGGGTGTAATCTATATAGTATGATTTGAGACTTAAATGACCTTAAATGCTTGAAATTACCTATAAATGGATAGAGCATTCGAAGTAGGTAGAAATCAACTATTCATGCGAAATTCGAAAATGAGTTAGTTATGATTGTTTCAAAGTTCAAACTTAGTAATCGGGAAATCTATCGCAAATAGAATTAGCAATTTGAATAAAACCTATATGAAATATTTATTCCGAGTATTTCTTTTGTCTAAGTAATAACGAATAAAACGTTTCGTTCCGAAAGACTATTTTGACTAAGGAAGAT
Source organism: Combretum micranthum (assembly GCA_024138025.1). NCBI lineage: Eukaryota > Viridiplantae > Streptophyta > Magnoliopsida > Myrtales > Combretaceae > Combretum > Combretum micranthum. Next base: position 710,928 of record JAMXBD010000506.1, read on the forward strand.
CCTAATGGCCGAGTGGGTTTATTTCCTCACTTTTTCGTATTCTTGTATGCGCTTATAGACTAAAAGCACTAGAAGAAAGGAAAAGATAAAAAATGAAAATGTATGTGGGTTTATCATGAGATATGTATGTTTTTCATGGTGCTTGAAAAATGAAATATAAGTATATCGAAACTTGAATTGATGATTAATATTTGATTTCGATATATGTTAGAATGTTTGTGTGTACTTGGATAATCACCTCTAAATTTGATAATAACTCTATTGGGAATTAATCCATAATTTGCTCATTCATGACATGAAGTTGATCCCATCATTTTCGCTACTATACTTTTGTGTGGGAACAGAGTTTAATAGTAGTGACTGGTAGGAGCTTGAAAGTCTACTAAAGGATTAACATGTAGAGCTTGAAAATCTACAATAATTTGATGGTCGTATGGGCCTTTAACAATCCCTAAACCCCGACATGGAAGGTAAATCCATTCTGCATATAATTTGTAGTTAATCATATGTATTTGATTGTTCATATGGATGCTGCATTTCATATGATAAATAACTTGATTGATTATTTATGGGTATATTTTTGTAGGAATCTACTCACTAAGATAGATATACTTATATGCCCTAGATTTTTGTTGCAGCAAGAGTATCCATGGCTTTATCCAAAGGGAATCTGTACCTAGGTGATAACTCAGGAATATTGGGAGTTTTTGAAAGAAGTTTGCGAGAAGGTTCTGGCGTAGACTTCTATAGAAATCTCCATTAGTAGTATCCAATTTTTTTTTTTTTTACTAGAGCTTTACTTTCGAAAAGACTTGATGGTAGTAATATTCCTTAAGATTTGATAGGGCATGCCTTTTTGAGTTATAAGACTTGGATCTTTGAGTTATGAAGTTATGAATAGCAATTCTTGAATGCTATCTATATTGGTATCTTCTTAAATTGCTTAACTCTACCAATGTCTCCTATTATCAAAGTTTTTGCATGACTAAAATAGTCATTATTAGCTTTAATATTGTATGTAGTGGACTGCCACGTTTATGATACCCTTTGGGGCGTGATATATAGTACCCTCTAAGTTTAGAAATTTACTATCTATCACCTCCCTTCTCAGTTCTCATTTCACATTTCTTTCCTCTCCACTTCTCTTCCTCTTTTTGTCTCTTTTTAGATGACATTCCATTATCCTCAAATAAGAAAGATAATAAATAAAAATGTTTTTTTAAATGTACTTGAGATGTATAATAATGTGGTAATAAATTTATGATTATGGATTTATTTCTCATTAAATTAATTAATATCCATTTTATTTACTCAGAAGCACATTTTTTAACTTATGAGAGTATGGAACTGCTTTGATATGTCAGTTGAATGTGCATGAAGTGAAGCCATTTATTTTGTCATGCTTTATCTAACCTTTCAACTGAAGCAATTAAAAGAAGGATAGTTCTCATGATTTGCCTATAAAAGTTTGATTCCTCTTTTGTTGGTTTTGTGGAAGCTTGTAGACAATGCATCAAAGTTTTTGAATGGCAAGGTAACCATCTCCGTTTAAATATCCTAGGACTACTATAAGTAAAAAAAGGTGGGATAAATTGCATGTTTAAGGGCCTTCTCAATGGAAGTTTTGCTTAGAGATGTAGTGTAAAAGCTATTGGTTGCTAATATTGCAAAGGTATGTGCTATTTTTATTTTTTGTTTTTCCATCTTCTATTAATGTAAAAGTAGCAAATTCTTTCTTTTCTAAAATTCACAAAGAAAGGGCGAGTGATACTATATTATTCGTTAATGGTAGGGAATGTAAATAACGAATATTTCATATTAGTGATAAAAATGTATTTGCAATATAAGGGACAAAAAAAAAAATGATATATGTAGTATTGCTAGCCAACGTAATATCTCATACAAGTTGCTATATATGGGTGGTTTTTGAGATTTTTTTTTTTTAATATAAGTTACAACAAATGGTCCAAACATTGTATCGAATAAGATTGAACCGTTTTTTATGTTAAAAAAATAGCGAATCGAACCATATATTAGGTTTGATAAAAAAAAAAACTGAACTATTATTTTTTGTTTGATTTAGTTTAGGAGGTGAAACAAAGCGAATTGTATTGTTCCTCCCTACTATTTACTTACTTAACTATTAATATTCACTCAAACATGAAATTATGTATTTTTTATAATTATTTCTTTCAAAAGACCACAAATATCAATGAAACCTTATCTTTAATATTTGCTTTATAATGAATGTTGTATATGATATAAAGTACATTTGATGATGTAGCCTTTCTTGCTATTAAAAAAAGTGCGTAGATACAATTTTAATTGTTAATTGCCCACAATTATAATGGGCAAACTCCTTCACTCTACAATAGCAATTCGATTTTCAACAATAATTATATATTAATTATGAAGTACATTTTAGCCTTCATATTTGGCATGCTTATTTTGACATTATCCTTCTAAAATTTTAAATAATTAATATTATATAACATAAACGTTGAAAATATTATTCACTCTGTAGTGTTTCTCTAAATAATTTATGTTTATAACTCAATAACCTTTCTATAAATATATTTTATGCAAATAATTTTACTATGTTGTTTTTTATATGCATCACATGCATTGTAGGTGCGTGATGGCTAATATTATTTAATTATTTAGCATTTTTATACACCCATAATGTGGGTACAATTTTTGTTAATTATTGTAATAACTTATAACTTTGAATGATTGGTATAAACTATTATTAACTTTTTTCTTTTAAATATTATTCAAATAGCAATTTATAAAGGTGGGGGTAGTTTTTGTCTAAGTTGTATTTAAAATATTTCAACTTAAAAACTATAAAATATCTAACAAATTCTAAAATAAAAAACTTTAGAGGCATAGAAACTTTTGTACAAATTATCCTTTAAAAATAAATAAGGTAAATTATATTGGAATGTCAAAACATTTAGGATAAGTTCATTTAAATTCATAACGTTTAAAGTGGTTCATTTGAGACCATAATATTTAGAAAAGTAAGTCAACTGAGGTTACAATTGATACCTGTCAATAAGAGAAAAATTTAATTAAAAACCAAAGGATTAGTCACATTGTAACACATGTTAATAGTGATCATAATTGACCTATTTTCATAAATATTGTGATATTGAATGGAATACTTAAAATATTTTGATCTCAAATAAACTTACATCCAAACGTTATGAAATTCTAGTGCAATTTATCCAAAACAAATAATACTTCTATATAATTTAGATGTTCAAGTACATATAATAGGAATTCTTCTAAAATAAAAATTATGAGTACTTTCATAACAAAATAGCATAAGTTTTTCTAAATATTTTTTTTAAAATTAGCCCACAAATAATAATTTTAAATAAAAGTGATTGCAAGATAAAAAAATAAGTATCATATTTATTTCTTCATTATATATATATATATATATTTTGTGAGTTTTTATTAGAGCACTCTTTTGGGATATGTATAGGGTCTATATAATAGAGTACAAGTTCTAGGTGAATATAGCATATGAAGATCTTATTCCTATACTATAACAAATGAGAATAGGTTTCGGAAAAAACTATATTTGTACCTTACCTTGTAACTCTTAATACCCACTTAAACTCTACTTAGTCTAATAAGGTACAAGCAGGCATCATGTGAAATAGAATTGCCCACTTCCTCCTACTTAATGTGGATTAAAATGTTAGGTATTTTTATTAAAAGTTGAAACTTCAAACTTTTTGTTCATACGGAATACCCTATAAAGACAAACGTGGAAAAATTTATATCTAAAGATGTAGGAAAATCTATAAATAAAAAAACTTAGAAATTAGGCATGCTCTTGTATTTAAAGAACTTAATGTTTGAAAGAAGTATAAATTAATTAGTTAATTATCAATTAGTCATTCATATGTGTATCATAGAAGTTTTGTTCAAGGGCGTTTCCATATGATAAAAGTAATTTCACTATTAAATAGATGATTTATATTTGATAGAATAATACATATATACACGAGGCCTACTCAAATATAAGGCTAAAATTTACATGATGTAATGGTGACAACTGATTCACACCTCCTACTATTATCAACTGATTTATCTACTCCCACCTATTATGCAACAATGAATTTAGATAATCATCAAGGTAAGACTTCTTAGAAAGCTGCTATTTTCATTGGCCAATGCTTAGTGTCCCTCTTGTACTAGCTACTAATGTTAAATCGTATGTTTTCAATAACTCTCAGCGTTTGGATTTCTTCGTAATTCATTGTCTTGACATGGACCTACTTCTTACTACCCTTAACCTCAAGTTTATTAGTAACCTCTTCAAAAATAAATAGATGCGAGGCTCTCCTACCAACCATAACATTCATCTTACTCTTACCTACGTTAACTTCTACATGCATGTAGCCCTTACACTTCTTAGTGCTTTGCAATTTCATAACATACAAGAGATATGGTATATGAAGTTTACTTGGTTTAATGTGACCTATCATAGAAGTGACATATTAATTCTCAGACTATCTTCTTTTCTATCATCTTGCCTTTTCTGTTTTATGGACTTGGGGACCTAATTATCTTTATTTTCTTTGCTTCTTTAATGCTACCAATGGAAGATCTCAATTCCTACTTGTAAAACTCTACTAAACCTTTAAAAAAATGGCTACCACCTTAAAATAGTATAGACCTCTCATCGTTCTAACTCTAATCTATTACAGGTTCTATTCATTAAGAAGTATGATGAGAGGGTCATCTAGGTTGGGTCTAGTATTTTCAACATAAGCTCCAAAAATCTTGTACAAACTACTTCACATTGCTCTTCTAATTACGGTGACAAAGTTTGATCATGTGCTCCAAACTCCATCAAAGAGGGAATTTTGTTAGTTCATCTCCTTTATTGGGCTATAAGTAGATTTTTTTAATATAAAGATGTAGTCAGTGTGTTACTTACTTTGTCTATAAACTCTACATTCCTTAAAGTATAAAGAAATTGTTCACTTACTTAGAGGAAATTGTCCACTTTCTTACAAATCACATTCTCTTTAAAGTCTCAGACTACAACATATCACATATCCATCTTTACAGCTGGTTAGAATGTCACTTTATTAACCAGCGTTACCCAATAAATTGCTAACAATGTTCTTAAATCCTCCATCTCCTTCTTCAAAGCTACAAAAATTAGATCCACTCTTCCTTTTTGTGCTTTTATCTACACTCTTGGAGTGCCAGTTCTAATGCTCATACCATATCTTGGATTTAAGGTTATTGTCTCAATTTACCAAACGTTTTAATGGTATAATCCAAAGTCATCTGCAACTCTCTATAGAGATTCTCCTCTATCTTCTTTATATGAGCCTGTGACTTTCTAAACCCTTTCTTTACCTGAGCAATATAGAACTCTAGCTAGTTAAACCTTGCATCGATCGTCATCAATGTATCCCCCATTCAATTTTCATCACTAACATCTTAGATATTGTTTACCACACTCAAGACATTCACACTTTCACCCTAAAAAGCATAGCTCTGACTTTATCATGGAAGGTTTATTCCAGTACACTCTCATGTTGCATTTAAACCCCCCAAAAGTTATCAAGAATATTCAAGTCAACCCAACTCACCATATAAATAACAAAACTACGCAACTTTTCTTCCTTCTCACGTCTTTTCTTTCTTACTAACACAATTTAACGTGTATACTTATTAAATGTGCTAATTTTAACAAAGCAAATAGCATAAACATATGTTAACTTAAGCATAAATAAATATTAATATATTGTTCAAGGATTAATACATTTGACTGAAAATGGATTAACACAAACACGAAAAAAATAATAATATATTATTAAAGGACTAATAGATTTGACAGAAAATTGATTAATACTGGGGGATATGTAGTCTTAGCTAATAAACCAAATATTAAGTCAAACACAAGTTTAAATAATATATTATTACTAAAGGAGAAATAATAAAAATGACATCCAAGTGTTTTTCGAAATGATTATTAGTTAACGCATATATTATGCTTTTTTTGGGGCCAACATATTATGCTTGTTTAATGATAATTATGAATTATCAACAGTAGGAGCATGTTTTTATACAACCATATTAAATAATTTTTTTTCTCCAAATAACTTTTTCCTAAAGAATACACAATGTATAAATACTAATAAAATTTATATATATATATATATATACACACACAGTTTCTAAGTTATGAGTGATAATGTCTTTTCTCTATATACAATTTTTCCAATATCACCCCATTTCATTTGAATTTCCTAATTTATGGATCAATATCGCGAATGATATATAAATTTTAACAAAATATGCATTTAGGTGCCTAAACTTTGAATTTAATCAATTTATTACCTAATGATTTTTACTTATACTCCTATAATACCACCGTTAAATTGGCTAGCACGCCATCCGATTGATGTTTTTAATCAATATGACGGAATATTATTAACGTGCATGAAAAGTTTTTTTATATACTAAATTGATTAATTTGAAAATTTAAGTATTAAATTGATCAATTTTAAAATTTATGTATCTAATTGTATATTTCTAAAGTTAAGAAACTATTCGCCACATTTACCCTATATTTATTTATTATAACAACACCAAATATATAAGTATATATATTAATATATATAATCTATTCCCCAATATTACCAATACTTGAGAGCCAGTTAAGCAATCACAAGCAGTACAGAATTATACTGAGAAAAGAAATTCATATATGCATTGACATCTTTTGACATCGGAATAATGCAATTCACAATTTTATCCCCCATTGCAATTACAGTCAAAATAATCCAAGGGAAAAATAATGACGCCAATGTTTTTATCTTTTTAATTTTTTAAAAAGGAAAGAGATCAGTGGAGTCAGATAAAGCAATAATGCGCTGGCATGGGATAATAACTTCCGTGCACCTGTAATCCTTAATAAATTGACAAAGGAATGATTGATTGGTCATTTGTTGTTTTTATGTCATTGCATGCAGATCATGAACCTCCAAAGCCTGCAACTTCTTCTTACAACTTTGCTTACTTTCCGAGCCGTTAATGTCGGGAGTAAGAACATAGGACGTGGCGTTGAATTAGTACATGTTCTTGTAGAAGGTGATGTTTCTGTAATTGAAGAATTGGAGTTTAAGGTTCCATTGGTGCTGTCATTGTTCTTACTTTTTCTCATATAAAAACTCCTGCTGCCAATATCTCCTATGAGTTCTGATTGATCCAAACCTGTTAAGTGAAATGATTCGATTAGATCAAAGATAAGTAACTTCAATTCAAATCGTAAGTTGGCTTTTGCTTGTTACATTAATATATTTATTCCAAATCTGCAGACAAAAACAGTTTACCTAAATTAGAAGTCCATTAGTGGCCGATTTCAAATTTTATTCCAGGGAATAGCGCAGTAAAATTTAAATTTTTGGAAAGAGGAAACGTACATATTTTTAAAATTCAAATACAAGATCAGCCCTACCTAATAATAAGAAATGAGAAACTTGTTAATTGACACAATCTTTGTTGTCTTGTTTGGTATAAAAGAATGGATTCGAAATGAAATCACGATTTCAGGTTTCATTTCAGTTCTCGTGTTTGAATGTAACTTTAGAAGCCGAAATCGCAATTTCTTAGAATTAATCATTCCAACTTTGAAAGGGAATTTAATTCTGCCTTTGAGAAGATGGAATCGTAATTCTATTACAGCTTTATTAATTGCATGGAATATAATTACTCTTTTATCCTATTTTATATTCATAACATGCATTTATTGCTAGATATATTTCCGCAAATACATCATATAGTCATTCCATTCCATGCGCACTTCCAAACATATGAATGGATTTGTCATTCTGGTACTAATTCCATTCTAATCCAATCCATTCCATTTCAAATCATTCCAATACACCAAACATGACATTTAGATACTTCACATGTATATGATTTCCAATAAACGTATAAGATATTCTATATATAACTAAACTAGACTATAAGAGCATAAATATTAAATTAAAATATGTTAAGATTCAAATAATTATATATGGAAACATAAAGATGATTTTTTCCCCAATCCGATCATTAATATTGTTGATAGTAAAATATGGACCATCAAGCCTCCCAATTTCACTTTGATCCATTACTTGTCTAGGCGGACCTATTAGGTTCAAGCCTGATCCACTTTAGCTCATTTTTTAGTGTCATGTGCTAACCACACACTATCTCATGATCCTAGAATGCTCATAATTGTTTGCATCTACCTACTAGATATACTTTTACTATGCACCATCGATAGGATAGCATCACTTTGACATCTCTATAATATTAACTTTTACACTTTTAAAATGTGTACTAACTTAGATATCGTAGTGGCAGTGCTAGATAATCTCCCCTACGCACCATTAACTATGTTTTTTTTTTTTTTTTGCAGGTCCTAGCAATTTTGACTAGTGACACATATTTTATAAGAGGATACTATATAACTTTTCTAATTGGGTTGGATTTTTCAGATGAAGTTCTTATTCCTATTATCCACCTAAGTCTACCACAAGGTAATACTCTATTGGACTCCTATGGTCAGGCTAAATAACATACAGTGCTTGACCCACTCATTGTCCCTAAAGGGTCAAGTCATCACCATTTAAAGAGAAATTTGTAGCCTATACATCACGCAACAAAGCATAGGTAACAAGATTCAGTCACTTACATTGAAGACTAAAATAGGAATGGTGCAACTCAAAAAGAGTTGTTGCATCGTGGTCCAGTCTAGGAATTCTTCCTTCTTGAATATACTTGTCCACACAAGCTTAATGGTCTCTTCTACTGTGGAGCCCAGTTTCACCATGGTCCTTATTGGTCCTGAACTCCCTTCAACCAGCACACGGACCACCACTTTCGCATCTTTCCTGTATCTCTGCGTTCCAAACATGGAATCAGACATACCATAAAACGTAGCAATTGGGTCTGGGGACCAATTACTTAGGATCCATGTCCCATTTATTAGGTAGACATGAAAATGGCTTTCAGCAAAAAGTTTTTCATTGTTTTCCAATTACCTACCCCATAATTGAAATAACGATAAATTATAGCGATTTCTAAAATTATATCAGCATTTTAAAGAAATTCGAGATGTTTATGTACTTTAATTTTGTTTCTTATTTTTTTTTAAAACGGATAACATTAGACATAGGCATAGGCGGGGTCGATCTGTCAATCTAGCCCGAACCGTCATAGCGGGTCATGGCTTGTGACCCGGCCCAACCGTATGGATCATGACCCGCCAGCCAACCCATCGGCTTGGCGGGTCAAAGCCGGTTCAAGGTCTCCACTCATCAACTTGGCAAGTAGGCGAGGCAAAATAAAAAAAAATTAAAAATACAAGAAATAAATATTTAAATTCATTTTAATGTGAATAAATAGTATTTATTATGAAATTATCTTTTTTTTTTCTTCATTTGTTCAAGTATGCTTTTTTAGCCTAAGTGTGTGCACTCTAGAATAATTTTCCTATTCAAGTATGCTTTCTTTAATAAATTTTATTTGTTTTGCACAAGTTTGTAATTTAAAATTCTCTATATGTCTATTGTATAATGATCTACTTATGTGTTTTTCTTATTAATTTAATTAAAAAATATTAGAAATTAAAAAAAAAATTATGGTTCAAAGGACCATGAACAGCTGGTTTGAATTGGCTCGACCCTTCATGTCCATGGGCCGATTCCGGTTCAACCTTGGCCCGGCAGTTTCGGGTTGGTTCATGATCGGTTTAACCCGCACCTACCTCTAGATAATGTAACTAATCTTTCCCAAAAAAAAAAAAAAAACAATAAGAGTATGTAATTATATTTTTACATGTATCACATATGATAGCACATGATTTACTATTTTTTAACAACAATTATTACATTGGACTGCTAATAATAAAATAATAATATAATAATAATAATACTATTACACTATTAAGAAATGAAAGATTCGAATATGATACAACTGTGAAAAGACGATGTCCTCGTGTCCATAAATAAAATATATCAAATAGTTTTGACGGTGCCATGTTTGTAGTCAACGCTAGAAACCACTAAATAAACAGTTCTTTATTAAGACATTTGATTTGGCATAACTAATTAATTAAACATGTCATAGATGAATCTATGTGCGTTACTTCCTATCCTAATCAAAATGCAGTATGAATGTGCTGGGTCAAACTTGTCCCACCAAAAAAGTTACATAAGAAATTTAGATAATTACTGCCAACTTACCTAAAAGTCATGTTTAGAAATTGGCATCGTGCAATTAGGAAAAATTTAAACCGACTTCATGAAGAAAATAAAAAACTAATCAACTAAAATTAACACAGAAACGATGTAATTTAACGAATGAAATCAAGCGAAAAAAATCCTCTACCTCATAATTTTGTGGGGAAGAACCAAATAAAGATGGGGACGATAAAAAGACCCCCTTATCTGCATCATTTCTAGCATGGTCTGGACCAAAGTTCCATAACATGGGCTCTGATAAGCATCTTTCTAGGACCTTGATCGGTTTGGACCGTGTCGATGATGGCCGACCTCGTGGTGATGGTGATGATGATGATGAGAGCGGCTTGTGATGATGATGGAGTTGCTTGATTGAACTTCTGGGGCCAGAGACCGGAACATGTCGTTTAAGAATCCTCTCTGACATAACATAATACGTAAAACTAATGCTAGGCTATACAAAGGAAGATTCAATGATCGGATCGTGAACTAATTATGGAAATGTTTAAGGTTGTATTGTACTGAAACTATTAATTTTGTTTTGGGTTTGGAAGAAGGAACATGGAGGAAGAAAACCTTAGTTGGCTGCATATGGGCTAAATGGAAAATTAGAAGGAAGAAATAACGTGACTTGGTTGATGTTTTGACTATTTGGTGGCGATTGCTTGTGTAGATGGAGGAATGTATTACTTAATAAAACCGTCATTATTGTGTTTTCCTTTTTCATTTTCAGAATGTAGAGGAAGACACGCCATAGGATGCAAAATATCATAGATTTTACCTTTTCTTTTGGAAAAATTCTATCTCTGGGTATTTTATTATGGAACGAGTTTTATAAGTGATTCTAACTTTTAACATCCAGCGATTCATTTCAAGAAAACACATCATCAATTAATTCGGAGAAAAGGATTTGATGTGAGTGATAAGGAGAGCTTAACAGCATTGAAATGATCTAAGAAAATAATCCATAGTGTCACTAAAGGTTTATTAATTATATAAGCATTAAATTCCTTTAGCTGTCAAATACATTGGGCCAGACCTCAAAATAAAAGTTTAAATCTAAACTATTAGAGGATCTTTAGCTAGGTTGCTTAAGGAGTTACTTAAGACATCATGTTATTATCTTAAATAATTTTTTCTGCTAAATAGCTCTATACTTTGTCCTTGAGTTACTTACATGAGTTGTTTAATTCTTTTTTAATATTTTACATATCTCATGCTACAATTACCTTGAAACAATGTTTATTTTTTTTTTTTCACAATTAAACATCTATAAAAATAATTAAAAACCTATTAAAAATTAATAATAATATTTTCTGTTTTATATATAATGATAATGATTTTTAAATCACTATTACGAAAATTGCATCGGATTGAAAGTAAGATCCATATTTTGAAATTGGTGGGAAATATTATAGGTTTTGTGAATGATCAAAATGTGGTAAATTTTGAGAGTTATTGGAGTCTGTGTAAGACAAATTGTAAACTAGAGAGATTTTTACAATGATGGTAAATTTACAGTAAAAGTTAAGTGCTAAGAAAAATTGATAAATTCTCACATATATTTATGAAATGGGAAAAAAGAAAGATATATTGCTTTTAGTTGTTTTACAATGGTCATATATCCAATGACATTCTATTGTAAAGATTGAAAAGCAAAAGGCCAAATGATTAGCCTATTTCAAACAATGACTATTGATCTTCTTTAATTATCTTTAAGAAAAGAAAAAATAAAATATAAGGGGAAAAAAGATAAGAAAGAAAGGGAAAAAAATACCAAAGCAGCTTAATGAAGATCTGCCTCGGTTATGTTAAAAAGAAAAAATGAAAAAGGGAAGAAAGAATAAATAAACTTACATGCTTAAGGGCTAGAAAGATAGTTTCGAGCTACCTATTTTTAACAACAGCCTTAATCAGATATGACGTGTATATACCATTGTTCCTATATGTGATCCACCCTTTTGCTCCATATGAAGAAATCTAAAACTGTTAAAAGAAATTAATTACTTTCCTTTAGCCCTTACCTCATTCTTGCACAACTTAGCTTTAAGAAGATTCTAGCCGAACCAAGCCCTAAGATAAGTCTCTTTTCTCTTTTCATCTCTTTTAATGGTGCTGTAAAAAACCTAACTCCTACCTTATGGACAAGCACACCAAGGTTAAGACATCGAAGGAAAAAAAAAGTTAGCAAAATTATTTTTAAAATAAAAATTGTACATTATATATATTTTAAAGAGCAATTTTTATTGGATATGATTGACTATAAGAGGATGTGGGTTCAATTCCTATTGTTGTTTTACATTTATTATTTGTCTTTTAGTGAGTGGCTTTACTCTATTTACTTTGTTCGCTTTTTTTACATTATAAGAAATTAAATTTCATTTTTTTAAATAGTTAAATAAATAAATTATCTTTCTCTTTTACTTTTTTATTATATTATAAAAATTTTAATTTCATCTTTTAAAAAAATTGTCTTTTTTTACTAGAAGAATAGTTAATGATTATATTGTTAATGCTACAAGTCTTTCAATGTTATTACACAAATTATTATTAAATATTAATAGCCATTTTACTTGATGTGTGTATATATAAATATATATTCACAAGTCAAAATCATGAGTAAAATGCATGTTAAGCAACTAATTATTAGATCATTTATATTGAAAGTGACGTCGTTTGTGCATTATAATAGCCGTTAGTTCAAAGAGCTAATTGAACACTAAAGCTTGATTGTGGGCTGTAGTGAAAGTTAGAAGCGGTTATCATGGATGTGATAGTTAGGTTGCTAATCCACGCTTAATCGTTCTCTCCATTGAAGCCATCAGCAGTTATGTGGAGCATGTTGAATGATCTAGCCCATGGTTCACCCAATGTATAGTCTAGGAGGCCGACTTGTTGAATAAAGGAAAATTTGATGCTCTTAAGAGCTCAATGAGTAGGGATGGGTCAATCTTAAGCTTGGTAGGTCAACCGAAGTACAGAATAGGTCAGATTTGGCTTGAGGAGCTTAAGTTACATAACTGACCATCAACACTTCCACTTGATTCTTATTGTTTGGGAGTTGGCTAAGGGAGTAAGTAAAGCAAGAAAGCTATCCAAGTAGAATTCGAGCCATCATCAAAGCTTCCTCTTCAAGTATTGAACTTGGTAGTACAAGGCTATAATGAGTTGTTGGTGGCCAGTTAATACATTAGTGATTGCAGACTAAGATAAGGGATAAATGTGGCTTGACTACTAGGATGAGTTTAGGTCGATTAAAGTATGATTTCTCTAAGTTGAACAATAGCACTTGGTTTGCCAATTATAATGTAGGATGCCCGCAAGTCAGGGACATTAGTGTCTAAATGATTAGCTTAAAAAATGATGGTGGTTTGTAATATGCCTTCATAAGACTCAAGTGATGTATCGTGTTATAGTCCAAAACATGCTATGAAAGCTACGCCTCTTTGAGTTTTGGCATAAACGGATGTATCAGACTACATGTAATGAAACTGTTAGGTAATTTAATGTTGCATTCATATCTTGTTAGAACCCTAACATGCTTCCATATTAATTTTCTTCCATTGGTTGGGGTGGGGGAGGGAGGCATCCGACGATTGTTGAAAATACTTTACATTTCTTCATTAATGAAATAATATCAGTATTTTCAGCTTCATTAAATCTTGACTTCCTTATTTTTTAATTTAATGCATGGATTTATGTATGTTTGCTCACACTTTTTATTACTTAGTCATGAATGGTGCGACTAGTATTGCATAACCCTTTGGATTAAGTTCACGCTCATAATTGCTTTGTTGGGGGTAATGTATGCTAACTAGTCATGGCTACCTAAAAAGGTAGCTGAGTAAATGTCCCTTAGATTTGGCTCACAATTGTGAGCACTTCGTTGAAAGTGATGCGTACTAATTTTTTATAGGCTTGAAGAGCCAGTCGAGTGTGGACCATTAGGATTCCACTCAAACTCATGAGTGCTTCTCCATGGGGATCATGTATTGCTTAATTCGTTTTACCTATGCTCAGGTACCTAAAAGAGAAGCTAATAAGAGGTCCTTTTAGATTTAGCTAGTGCTCACAAGCACTTCCCCAGGGGTATATGTTATTTGAGTATGGGTGCCTAAAGAGGGTATATGTTATTTGAGTATGGGTACCTAAAGAGGCTACCAAACAATTCCTTAGATTTGGTGGAGGGGAAGAGGTTACTTGGATTTGATTCACACTTGTGAGCACTTCACTGAGATTACCCTTTCGAAGACAGTATGGGCCATCCCTGCAAAAACATTAGGTGGTCTGAGTTAGGGCCATGGTGCCTATAATGTATACGGGATTACTTATAGGATAATCGATTAGATAAAAGATAACAAGCTCGCTACTGAAAATAAACTTCCATTTCATAAACAAACACACACATGTATAATGGTACAATGAAATGCATTTAAAATTTTGCATTAGTCCTTATATTTTATAAAGGAACATAACAATATTGGACTTGACACTTTACATGAAGTGTTTGTGAGGCCATCCACTTGTTATTCCATCACTCGAGTAGATATGCCCCATTGCCCAAGTTTTCAACCACCCTTACTAGATCGTCCTAAGTCTAGGCAAGCTTGCTCTAATCTTCTCAAATATCAATATTAGCTAATCTTCGACATGTTAGATTGCCTAGCTGGAAATCATTGTATTTGACTTCCTTATCATAATATCAAGAAGCTTTCAATTGTTAAGCCATCGGGTTTTTTTGTAGCTTTATTACAAATCTCATAAATTGCATTTAGGTTAGCTTTGAGACTAATATCATTTATCATAATTTAGAAATCTTAGGTCCTGATGGTGGAAAGTTTTAGCTTAATTAGGTGAATTGCCCTAGTGCTGAATTTTAGTTGATAGTGGGTCTCATCGGTTGATGTTCGATAGGCGGATCGATACTCCTATAACATGTGTAAGCAATCTATCTAGTTCTCCTACTCCATCTCCATTGTCAAATTTCTTTGAACTCTAAGCGATGGTTCTATTTACCCACTTCAATCTAACTATTTGTTTGACGGTGAGAGACTAGGCATAACTTAGTTCTATATAGTGATGATGGAAAAATTCTCTGAATATGTCACTATCAAACTGTGTAACATTGTTTGTAGTAGGTACTCAAAGCACTCTAAACTTGTAAAAGATATGATTAAGTATAAAAAACTCCCTGCTCATTTGCTTCACTGAATGAATAAGACTATAATGGAATTGTTATTCTTGAGGGATGGAATAGAGTTGTGATAGGATTTTCATCTTTTTTAATTCTTTCTAAATGAGGATATTTTAGGGATCTTGAATTATTATTCGTAGGTTTGAGTATTGAATAACCATTAAATGTTTTTTTGTAGTATGAGCTTTTTGGAATTCAACTAAATACCATAATAGCATTTCATAAGGAATAATTCTATAATGAAATTCCTATTACAACAAAGTGAATTAGCATTCCATGTTTCTTTCTATTATACTGGCGACTGCTTATGCTTTTGCCCACTTAGTAAAATAATCCATAGCTACTATGATGTACCTTTTTTTACCAGTCGTTTAGGGAAAAGGATTGAGTATATCCAATCCCTATTAGGCAAATGACCATGGCCTAGTTAAGGACTGCAGGTAATTGCTTGGTGAATGCATAGAGGAGTATGCTTTTGACACCATGGGCACTTCTATACAATGTCTATCATGTCATGTTTTATCCATAACCAATAATAACCGAGTTGCAGGGCTTTAACATGAAGAGTCTAGGTTTTGACATATTTAACACACTATCCTGATCCTTGAGTATAAGTCTTCTAAAACTTCCCGACCTTCTTTTATATGGAGGCAATGTACGTCTAGAATGTTGTGTCCTCGTGATGGTTCTTTCATGTCATTCAGGACCATACCATTCCTTAAATAGTCAATGATTGTGTCCTCATCTATGGAAGATGAATCTAGCATCTCTGTACATCACTTTTCTTGGTTCTTTCATGTCATTAAGGACAATACTATTCCTTAAATAGTCAATGATTGTGTCCATCCAATAGGGTTCAACCTCGATCACATTAACCTTGAGAGTTTCTTACCGTCCTTTATCAACGGTCTGTTGGGGGAGATATTTAACAAATATTTTATCTTCCTTTTCGTCAAGTGTGGGCAGATCGATTGCTGTAAATTTGGACACTTATCCACATCACTATTCTCTTCCCTCAGGATTTTGTGAATACTCCACAATGAGAATTCGGAGGCTAAGGATGACCTCTAAGTATATGATCATCAAGTCTCCTCTGTCCCATACTGCATAACCCTACCTTCCCAGCTTACTGGATGACTAACTATTAAGTTGGAAAAAATATTGAAATTGTCTATACCAACCTCTTTAGTTAGCTTAAGTCTCGCGATCAACACTTCATTCTCAAGCACATTATTGCTTTTGTCAAAGTTGAAATTAGAGGCAACGATATTTTCACCTTATATTAGCCTTGAAGAACTGATCAACCCCATATTTTTTTGGTTAGATGAATCGTTTATGTAGACAATCCACTTAGGCTTATCACCATCTAAAGATTTTTTGGGAGGATCAATATATTTGGCGACAAATCCCCTAGGATTTGTACCTTAAAAATATTTGAATCCTTATACTATACTCCATAAGCGTTGAGCTCGGGAGCATACTTCATAATTTGGTTAAGGTATCCAACTTGCAAAGCATGTTGTGGAAGGGTTAATCGATTAACACAATAACCTGGTGGGCTTCGAAATATAGCTTAAGTCTCTTGTCTGAATTGACTACCACTAAAGAAAACTTTTCCACCTTTAAATATTCTTTTAAGGCCTTTATAGAATGTGACTCACATACTAGATTGGTTTATGTTCCTGACAATTTCTCGTAGAAGGACTCAAGAGAGGGATCTATCACTAATAGCTAGGTATAAGAATAACTCTTCTCTAGGAATCAATTTTGCTAGAACCAATGGTGTAGTGAGCAACTTCTTCAGCTTTATGAAAGTAGCTTCACATTGGTCAGACAATTGAAATTCTATTAAATTCTTATAATTTTGAAGAATTCTACAATCAGTTGGCACTTTTGATATAAATCTACTTAAATTTGTTATCCTTTTAATGAGTCATTGCACATCATTAATAGGTTTTGGCGACTACATGTTGAGGACAACTTGAAAATGCATGTGAGTTTAGGTCGATTGAAGTTTGATTTCTTTAAGTCGAACAGCACTTGGCTTGCCAATTGAAAATGCAAGTTAGGGACATTAGTGTTTGAATGATCAACTTAAAAAATGATGTTGGTTTGTGAGATGTCATCATGAGTCTCGAGTGACGTATGGTGTTCTAATCCAAAACATGTTGAGGAAGCTACATCTCTTTGAATTTTGGCACGAATGGATGTATCAGACCACGTGTAACGAAACTGTTAGGAAATTCAAAGTTAGATTCATACCCTATTAGAACACTGATGTACTACTATATTAATTTTCTACCATTGAATTTAGCAATTCGGGGAAGGGGAGGGGGGGGTTAAGGCATTCAACGACTGTAAAAACTACTTTACATTTCTTCATTAATGAACTAACAACAGTATTTTTAGCTTTTTGAATCTGACTTCCTTCTTTTTTAATTTGATGTATGGATTTGTGTATGCTTTGCTCTCACTATTTATTACTTCGTCTCGAATGATGTGGATAGTATTGCATAATCCTTCATATTAAGCTCACACTCATGACACTTTGTTGAGGGGTAATGTATGCTAATTAGTCATGGTTACCTAAAAGGTGGTCGAGTAAATGTCCTTTAGATTTGGCTCACAATTGTGAGACTTCATTGAAAGTGATGCGTTTTAATTTTTTATAGGCGCTTGAAGAGCCAGCAGAGTGGGAATCCCTAGGATTCCACTCACTCCCGTGAGTGCTTCTCCATAGCGATCATGTATTGCTTAATTTTTTTTATAGCGCTTGTGAGCCAGAGAAGCCTGTTGGTCCCGAAAATAATCAAGAAGGGAGGTTGAATTGATTATTTTAGAAAATTAAAATTTTTGCCTTTAAATAATATCCCCTTTGTTTTTAAGTTAAGAGAACAATATGAACAATTAAACTACTATAAAATAAATTGCTGAAATATAAATAGAGAAGGGATAAGAAGATCAGGCAGATATTTATAGTGGTTCCGCCTTGTGCGTCATCCACTCTTCCAGCTCCACGCTGGGATCCCCGTTATCCTACGGGTTGTGTTTCATTATATCAAATCAATTTCAATTACAAGCTTGTACAAATCTCTCTGCTCGATTCTCACAGCTGTCTTCTCGCTACAATCGATCTACAGAGTCTAAACTTGTAAAAGTACTATCACTCAAGAAGGTAACAACACGTTCCTTCTATAAAAGCTAAGTAGAAAGAAACAATAGAAGATATATGCACTAATTCGAATTTTTCTAAGATTGTAAGAGAGTAAAGTCGGTTGTTTTTCTTCAAGAAAAATTTCTTGCTCTCTAAAAATTCTTGCTCGCTGCATATATTAATAGTTCTATATCTAATGTTCCTTATCTTTCACGTCCATAAAACTTGTTTGAGAAGATGATATCATATCCCATGTATCTTGGCAAGAATCTGTTTCATCTTATCTAAAAAATCCAGCCGCTTCTTCTTCGGAAAAACAAATCATATGATAAGTGTTGTTGAGATTTTATTTGTTGCAATTTGTTGAAAATATCTTGTTGAAATAAACTGGAAGTCCGTGATCTCCTCTTTTAATTTGAACAAGATATAGCATAATGCGTGATCTTCTCTTGTCAACTTCCTTTGAAAAAGCTCCAAGATATTTGCTGAATTTTAGTTCTATAAAATCTGGATTATGTTATTCATCCAATAAAAATAATATATATCATATCTTATCTAAATCATATCAACCTTATCTTTCAAGATATTTGTATATATCTTAAACAAAACTTGTCTCATTCAATCCTTAATACTCGATCTTTAATTTCCGAAGGCTCTACAAATAACTTTGATATGTAACTAACTTTCAATAAATCTTTGTTAAAAAAAATCCCATGATATCAAATCAACTTAAATGAAACACATCAAATATATTACCTAAATATACTTGACAAGTGGAGCTGGGTATTAAAAATATCATATTTTTAAAATATAGGTAAATTTGGAAAATTTCTTATTAAACCCAACAATTCTGAAACAACTTCTGACAGACTTATTTTTCAGAGCTAAAGGTTCTGAAACATCTTCTCACTAACGTATTTCTTACTTCCGAGAACTTATTTTTTATTTCCTAAGGTTTGAAGAAACTTCTGACTAACATCATCAAAGCTTAAGCATAACTTCTGATTTTCCTTCTGACTTTAATAAAACTTGATCATGCTATATTTTCGTGTAAGATGAAGATTCTGAACTTGCCTCTGTCTATATAATTATCATCAAAATGAAGATTCTAAACTATGGAATATCAAATAATATTTCAAACAATATTGAACATATTCGAAATTAATAAGATAGATATATCAATTAAATTTCATCTTTTATCATCATCAAAATCATATTAGAATAATTCCAACAAAGTCAATCAAAGATCGCTTTAGATTTGGCTAGTACTCACAAGTGCTTTGCTAGAGGTATATGTTGTTTGAGTATGGGTGCTTAAAGAGATAGCCAAAAGATTCCTTGGGTTTGGTGAAGGGCAAGAGGTTGCTTGAATTTGATTCACACCTGTGAGCGCTTCATTGAGATTACTCTTTCAAAGGCCCATGTGGGCAGTCCATGCAGAAACATAGAGTGGTCTATGTCAGTGCTATGGTACCTATAGAGTATCCATGATTACTTATAAGATAATCGACTAGATAAAAAGCAACAAGCTCATTGATTGTAAATAAACTTCCATTTCATGAACATGTTGGGAATTTTGGGATCAAAACGCAGCGAAAATATTTATTTTTCATAAAAATACGAATCCTACATCCCAATGGCGGATCCATGCGATTCAATTAAATTAGTATCCATGTTTCTTGATTAGATTTGAACAAAAAGGGGTTTCTTGAATATACCTTATATTGATGCTTTCAAAATAATCAGTAGATCGGATTTGTAGGAACCGCAGTCTCGCAATCCCCTCTACGATATCCACACGCGAACGATTGTGTGCTAGCACTCAAGAACACGAATCCAATTCGTGTCAGAATTATTTTTCTTCTTTCTCTCTTTTAGTTTGCAGAATTTCTCTGCCGTCTAAAGTGACGTCAAAGAGTCTAACCTAAAAAGCTGTCTATAGATCTATATATATAGACATATAGGAAACCCTAGAAAATAAATATGATAAGAAATTTATTTAATATTTAATAAAATACAGTATTTCATTAAATATTAATTATCTGTCATAATCATTTATTATTCTTAAACTATTTAAGAATAATAAATATAATAATTCCTATAGGTTTAAATATAAACCCATAATATATTTCATTCGTTCTTTTGTGTATGACCCTATAGGTATACCTAATGTTGGCAGTAGGTCCTAAACACCTTTTAGACCTACAAGACATCATTGGTCTCTAGCAAGACATTATGTCTACCCAAATTAGGTGAATATCAGTAATCCAATTTTTGTCTGATCTATAATTTATGTCATTATCCTTTTGTCACATGATATCTAGATTGAACATAAGACATGAAAAACGTCATTCTTATATTGTTCAATCTTATCATTTCTCGATTTCCAAGTGATCTGATAATACAAATGAAATTGATCACACTATCAATTCATTTAAGCATGGCCATACATTTCTTAGTCTCACTTATCGAGAGGCCTAGAGATATCTATCTCATAACGAGAGGGACAAATCCCATCTTAATCACTTAACTTCTTCTACATGATATATATTATGCCCAAACTTAACCTTTATAATTATTCGGTTAAAGATGACGTTTGATTGAGTTGAAACATAACGTTTCTCATGTTGGAACCTATGGTGATTTCAGGTCTAAAGATATGCTGACATAATTATTATGAAAATCACTTATGACAATATTTCATGTAGTGATCTCATAGTGGGTCAGTTCAGCACACAGTCATCTAATATGTGTCTATGAGTTTGATTTGTATCACCATACAAATAGACATCCCATGTTTACCAAATAAAAACTCATATTAGATTTAATTCATTATTATTCCCATAACAATGAGCATCTAGGAACATTTAGAATAATAAATTATTCATGGATTTCTATTATAAAATAAATATGCAAACAATACAAAAGAAATGCCTCTATTTATTTATATATATAAATATATATAAATATCAAATGACAATATTTAGTAATTGGCCTAGGGCACAATCACTAACAGAACAAACATGCATATGTACAATGGTAAAACAAAATGCATTTAAAGTTGTGCATTGATACTTATATTTTATAAAGGAACATAACAATGTAGAACTTGACACTTTACAGGAAGTATTTTGTGAGGCTATCCATTTGTTATTCTAGTCACTCAAGTGATATGCCCCATGCCTAAGTTTTCAACTACCTTTACTAGATCCTCTTAAGTTTGGGTAAGCTTGCTTTAACCTTCTCAAACATCCATGCTAGCCAATCTCAGACATGCTGGATTGCCTGGCTAGAAATCATTATACTTGACCTCTTGTTATAATATTAGGTAGCTCTCAACTAGTAAGCCATCAGGTTTATCACGAATCTCATAAATTGCACTCAGGTTAGCTTTGAGACCAATATCATTTGTCATAATTCGCGAATCTTAGGTTTTAATGGTGGAAAGTTTTATTTTAATTGGGCAAAACTTCCTTAGTGCCAAATTTTATTAATAGGGGGTCTTGATCACGCTTTTTCTATATGTACTTTTTTAAACTCTTTTTAGTCTCTTTACAAATTTCTTTCAACAAGTAAGTATTAACTAGCTAGTGTACCAGGTATGTGTGCAGTAATAAATTTCAGTGAATACCGAGTCATGTCCATAGGGAGTAAGGACTAGCTATCGACTATATTAGTCCTAATTGTGCCTAGGCACTCATCAAAAAGAAATATTTTTGGGTTTTTGAGTTAAGAAAAATCTACAAAGAAATACGAATTTCCAACACCTCTGAATTGATTAGGTTAAGAGCTAACATATTTGAATAATCAAATAAATGTATGTTATGACCATAATATGCTTGCAAATCCAAATTGCTAATGGGTTTAGTTATTAAGCAATCAAGCACCAGATAATAACTTCTTTTTCCAAAGTAAGCAATCATCCTAAATTAACTAACCAATATTCCCTATTATTAGGAAAGTGACTAATTGACTAATTGTATAATTACCAAGCCCTATTTGAATTGAAAATCCATATGTCTATGGGATCTATAATCTAGATAGTTATTCACAGAATCGGTTAGAAAGGAATTCCAAGATGGACTCTAAACATATGGTCGGTGAATTTGATTCAACCAACAACAGGTAGACATTAATCAAATAATTTAGATAAACAACTCAAAGCCAAAGTAAGATCAAAAGAGACAAGTATCAAACATCATCCAATAATTGAATATAGAAAAAGAACAAAATCACTTGTCAATGAAATCCTATTCTTAAATTCAAATTCAAATGATGTCTTCCATTGGAATCCTAATGTGGAATCCTTAATAAAATTAAAAACAAAAAGCTTTCTCTAGTCTATACCCTAATTCTATCAAGGAGCAAGAAAAATGGAGAAATTTCATGCCTAGGGTTTCTAACAACTTCAAATGATATAACAAGAGAACAATATATATGAAAGGACATAGGACACAGGACACATAGGCTGGCAATGTACACCAGCAGTGTAGATTTAAATCTAGCCAGTGTTCGTTTGCAATTTTGATTTCTAAGAGCAAATGTGATTGTACATCAGCTCCAAGGCCGGCGGTGTAGATCTCCAGTAGCCGGCGTATGTTCAAAATATAGAAAGCTGGCTTGATTTCATTCCTACACTAGCCGACTCTAATATTTTTGAATCTGTGGAGAAGAAACACCGGTATAAAGCCGGTGGCATAAATCTCCAGAATGTCGGCATAGGTTGAAAATTCGAAGGCCTGTTGAAACGCTTCTATTGAACATTGGCAGTGTCGCTTTGTTGATTGAAGGCTGCCTTAATTCATTTTGAAAGCCGATGGCTTAGAATCTGTTTTGTTCGGTCTACGTTGATTTTGTCTCCAAAATTGCATTGAACTCCTCTAATTTGCTTTTATTTGTATGTATAAGTCCTTCAAGACCTAAAATATCAATTTAAGCACACTTAAATACCATTTCCATGTTATTTTTATAAAATCTATAATAGTTAAAAATGAATGCTTAATGAAAAGTTGAGTAACATATGACTTTATTAAGTCTCACAAGTTGATGTTCAATAGGTGGATCAATATTCCCATAACATGTGTAAGTAATATATCTACTCCTCCTATTCCTTCTCCATTGATCAATTTCTTTAAACTCTAAGCTATGGTTATATTCATCACTTCAACCTGACCTTTAGTTTGAGGGAGAGACACTAGGCATAACTTAGTTCTATATGGTGATAATGGAAAAATTCTCTGAATATGTCATTATCAAACTGTGTAACATTGTTTTTAATGAGTGCTCAAAGCACTCTAAACTTGTAAAAGATATGATTAAGTACGAAAGACTCCCTCCTTGTTTACTTCACCGAATGAATTAAACTATAATGGAATTGCTATTCTTGAAGGATGAAATAGAGTTGTAATAGCATTTTAATTTTTTAATTCTTTCTAAATGAGATATTTTAGGAAAAAAAAATCTATTTTAGCATTGAATTATTATTCATGGGTTTGAGAAATGAATAACAATTCAAATTTTTTTTTTTATAATAGGGATTTTTTTTAATTCAGCTAAATATCATAATAACTCGTCATAAGGAATAAGACTGCAATGAAATTGCTATTACAGCAAAGTAAATTAGCATTGCATGTTTCTTTCTATTATATTGTGACTGCTTAAGCCTCCACCCACTTAGTAAAAAAATCCATAGCTACTATGATGTACCTTTTTTTACCAATCATTTGGGGAAAGGGTCTGAATATATCCAATCCCTATAAGGCAAATGACCATGGCCTGGATAAGGACTACAGGTAATTGCTTGGTGCATGCATTCTAAGCCACTAGATTTTTCGGTACATCTAAATATGAATCATAAAATTAATATAGGAATCGAAATCTTAAGATTGATTTGAGCCAATCCTAAACCTTAAAAACCTAGACAATATCAGATAGATTAGATAACCTTAAATATCTAATAAATAAAATGGGAATAGAAAACACTTTGATAATCATTCAACTTGAAAACCCTATGCTAAACCATTCATCTATCTGATCATAAGATATAAATCGAGGTAGTATATCTAAATAATATTTAATAATAAAGTATTAAGAAATAATTTTCTATAATATAATATTAATTTATCAAGTCAAAATTTCATCAGCTAAACCAAACGATTATTGTACCCAATTGCTAGCACGTAAATCAAGACAACATCACTGGATAATAATTAGTAATAAAACAAAACTAAATTGTTTTTCTAACATCACAACTTATTTTATCATATAATTAAAACATTAGTTGAATCAAAATTTTTGCATACATTATTTTCTATAGGTACAATTTTGTCTTTTCAATTACTATTCACCACTATTCACATCATTCACCTTTTTCTTACACTCTTATACATCTATTCTTACACCAAGATCTTACAATTTACTTTTCTCATACAAACTTTATCTAGTTTACACAAAACTTCTACTTTACTTGTCTCTCTCTCTCCCCCCTCCTCTCTTTTCTCTATCTCACTCTCATTTCTTCACTTTTCTCTCTTCCTTTCACTCTATAAATACCTCTTACCCCTTCACTTTCAAACACTTTATACAAATCCCTTCTCAAATACTCAAAACTCCCTCTAATCCTCTCTCATTTCTTCCTCCAAAACTGCTGCTCTCCCTCTCTATCTCTCTCTTTCGGTTCCTTCTCTCTTAAACACACATACACATATTTTCTTTGTGTGTCATTAAGGTAAACACACTAAACACTATCCCCATGTTATGTTTATGGTCATGTGTGTATGTCTTTGTGCATATTCTATAGAAAATTCCCCACGATGCATGCTACTATGGGTGGAAAATGCAAAGTATCATGCTTGATTTTAAGTTTACAATATGTTCATATTCACGTTTTTATTTTCATGTATACTAATCTAACTTATGTATATGTAACTATATGTATATGTATATATATACTTTTTAGAATATATTGCTCACTAACCTACCTTTTATTCTCATGTTCTTTACTTTCTTGAAATTTTATTTCTTGCAATTTAATTTTATGGAGACTTGTACTAAATCAAAGTCTCAAACTTATCGATATTCAAGTCATAAAGGGACTTATCTATTTCAAAGTCCCCAAGAGCCTTGTTTAAATCTAAGACTCCTATTTTAATTTTTAAGTTATCTTGGTCACTTGTCTACTTTAAGTCCCGAGGAACCTTGAATATGATATGAGACTCTCATCTTTTATTTTGTAATTTTTATGTTCTTATTTATTATTCTTGTTAATCTTTTACTTTAATTTCACTTTGATATTACAACATTCACAAGTTTAATTTTTATATTCGTGTATATAAAACTCATAGTGATATTGTTATAATGCTAAAATGACTTTTGAAACTAAAATGCTATGATAGCCAAAAGTCTCTAAATTTAAGAGTAAGAATAGAGTGATGATCACTCTATTTACTCACTAGTTTAGAGGATCTAGCATAATATGGGACATTCGTAAGGTTATGAACCTCTGCATATTGATAATTCTCTGTTATGCAAAATATTTTCTAAAACTCATTTTCAAAACATAGGAAATTCCTTGTTAGGAAAAAAAATGGAAACAAAGTCATCCCCCTATTTTCTTCAAAATGCCATGACCTACAAGTATAAAAAGAAAATGTGAAACTTTGATTTTTCTTTCTTAAATCAACATGATTTTAATGTTTATGAATGATAAAACCAAGAAACAAACCTTACACCTAAATTTTTTTACAATGCCGAGGCTTTAGGCATGATTTTTGGAATAATTTTTACAACTTGAAATTTTTTTCTTAAAGTCACATAATGTTCTATGTTTTGAAAAATAAATTATCCAATGAAAATTATTTGTGAAACTCTTAAGTACACTGAAACTTTCAAAAGAAATAAAACACATAAAGAATCTCATTTTCAAAGTTGAATCACCCATTTATGAAGTCTAAAAAAATAAAATTTTATTACAAGGTTCTCAAGTTTACTATCCATGAACTTAAATTTCTTAACTTCACTACAATGATTATTTTAGAAGAAATTCCATTTTAGGCAATATCACCATGATCGTGCATGTATTATGAACTATTACTACATTTCAATCATGTTTGAGTATGGGAATAATAAATACACAACCTAGAGAGTCTATATAAGCTAAAACATTTGAAAAATATCAAAAAGAAGTTAAGTAACACTCTGGACGTAATCCGACCCTACTATTTTGAGACCTTAATGACCTTGTATGATCAAAATAACTTTAGGAATGGATAGAGTATTTGAAGCAGACATAAATTGACTATTGATATACGAAAATCAAAGTTAAAATGACAAATATACGGTCGTTTTAAGGTTTAAATAAGGTAGCCGAAAATTCTACCAAGAACAGGATTCATAAAGTTAGAAAATTAAATAAAGTTAGTATGAAATACTCATTTCAGTTATTTCTTTGTTCAGATGACGAGGACCATGAGACTCCCTTTCCTAAAGATTATTTTGATTAGGAACTGCTTTATGGATGAGTGAGTTTTTCCTCATAATTTTGTTACCTTGTATGTGCTTATAAAGTGGAGCATTAGAATATAGGAGAAAGATAAAATGGATTCGCATGTGTGTTCATCATGGGATTATGCTTGTGATTCATTTACGCTTGATCAATAAATGACTAGTATATTGAAACCACAAGATGGCTGATTAACGCACTATGTTTCCATTATTATGTTGTTGTGTATGTAGTTATCTTGTTGATCACCCCTAAATTGAAAGTAACTTGATTGAGAATTGAATAATAAATTGATCATAGATGGCATGTTGTTGAGTCACATTATCAAAGGCTACTACTTCCATGTGAGAAGCTGAAAGACTTATGATACCCTGTCGTAGGCTTAGATTTACTCTTTCTTGAGGAAAGTGTAGACGTCTAGGGAATGTATCCTTAGGGAGGAGCCGTGCCAGGTGATCGTAAGAGCGGATGCTTGGGGACTAGCAGTAGAGGGTACAAAAAACCTTAATTTGTATTCCTTAACACTTACCATGGAGGGTATAAATCCATTCTATGTGTGGTTTCTGGATGACCACACATATTTGTGTATTTCATGTGATTATCGCATGAGTATTGCATATGCTTTAACTAACAAACTTATCTGTTTATGATTGTTGGTGCGAATGATGAGAAATACCTCATTAAGCATATTATGAGCTTACACTCTCATAGATCTTCATTGAAATAAGAATACTCGATTTTAGTTGAGGGAAAAAAGGTTAAGATAATTGCTAGTGGACTTTTGGAGCTTTAATGAAAAATTTGAGAGCATAAGCTGAAGTTCTCTTGGAAACCGTTTATGCCGAACATGTGATATGTTATTATTTTGAAGATTGTTATGGATGATTGTAATACTTTAAACTATTTGAGGACATTAGAGGGGTATATGCATACCCCTAAGAGGATACAATCTTTTGATGATTAAGATAAATGATATTTAGCTATCTGGTCTGCACATATATGTTATTCTCTTGAATTGCACTACTCCTCCAGTGTTTCCTTTGTTGTGAAGTGTGTCTTGTGTATAATATGGAACCCTTTGCATGACTAAGGTAGTCACTCCTAGGCTTCAATATTGTTGTCACATTTAGGGTACCCGTTGGGGCATGATAAATACTTTTGATCAACATCTATTGTGTGTAATTTTATTCGTAGCCAATAATAACGGAGATGCGGTGCTTTAACATGAAGAATCTGGCTTATGACATATTTACCACACTATCTTGATTCCTAAGTATAAGTCTTCTAACACTTCTCGACCTTCTTTTAGATGGAGGCAACTTAAGTCTGGAATGTTGTGTCCCTGCCTATAGAAGACATCATATATTATGGTGAATCTAGAATCTCGATACATCACTCTCCTTGGTTCTTTCATGTCATTCAGGAAAGTGCCATCCTTTAAATAGTCAATGATTGGATCCATCCAACAGAGTTTGACCTTGATCACATTATCCTTGAGAATTTATTGTTGTCCTTTATCAACGGTTTGTTGGAGGAGGTATTTAACAAATATCTTATCTTCCTTCTAGTCAAGTGTAGAGACCGACTACCACAAATCTGGACAGTTTATCCACATTGCTATTCTCTACCTTTGGGGTTTTGTGAATACTCCATAATGAGAATTTTGAGGCTAAGGCTCGAACAGCCTTTAAGTATATGATCATCAAGTCTCCCTTTATCTCATACCATGAAACAAACCACCACCACCCCCTAAAAAAAAAAAAAAAAAATTATTGGACGGCTAATTGTGAGTTGGAAAAAATCTTCAAATCGTCTATACCAACCTCTTTGGCTAGCTTTAGTCTCTTGAGCAATGCTTCATGCTCAGGCTCATTATTGTTATAAGTGCCTAAGTGAAGTAAAACTTGAGAAAAATTGCAAATTGAGGGCTGGAACTTTTGGGTCAAATTTGTACCGACCCATTTCAAAACCCTAATGGCTTTAAATGTTAAAAATAACCTTAAAAATAGATAGATCTTTTTGAGTAGGTAGAACTAATATGTGAAATTTCGAGATAAAATTAGCAAATTATAGCCATTTTAAGTTGGAATTTTCCTTCATCTGAATTTTGACGAAAATAACAAAATGGAATTAGAAATTTTAAGTAGAACCTCTATGAAATACTCACTCTAGGTATTTTTTTTTTTTTTTTTTGTTTAGGTGATGGGGAGTTTGATGTGCTATTTTCAGATGACTATTACAATTAGAAATTGTTCTAATGGATGAGTGAGTTCTCCTAATTTCATTACCTTATTTATGCTTGTAGAAATAGTGGCACTAGTATGCTAAGAAAGGATAAAAATGGATATGTATGGGAAACTCATGGATTATGTATGTGATTCTATATTTATGTGCTCAAGGAAATACTAAGCATATCGAAACCTTGAATTATTTGTTTAATTGCTTTGATTACTTATATGTATAGTTGTTTATGAGTGTTAGATTGTTTGATCTCCCCCTAAAAAACCTTAACAATGTTTGACCTAAGAAAAAGATATCATCATGCATTATATATCGTCGAGTCTCATTAAATGCTGCTACTCTCACACGAGGAGTCTGAAGAACTATGAATCTTGTCGTAGGCATAGATTCGTACGTTCTTGAGGAAATTATAGATGCTTGGGGAAGGCGTCCTTAGAGAGGAACCATGTAGATCGATTGCTATTAATGAGTGCTTAGAGAGTAGCAATAGAGAATGTAGAGCCTCATTTTGAATTCCCTAACCCTTGTCACAAAGGGGTAAATCCGTTCTATGTACGGTTTCCGGATGACTTTACATATTTGTGTTTTTGATATGGTTGTCGCATAGCATTTGCTTGAATAACAAACTTGTTTATTTGTGGTTATGGATGCAAATGTTGGGGAAGTAACTCACTAAGCATGTTGTAACTTATACTTCTATAGATCTTTCATTGTAATAGGTACAAGGAACGGGTTATTAAGGAAATCATTGATGGATTCTTCAGCCCTCATGGGAGAAATGGGGAGCATAGAATAAAGATTCATTTTGAGAATTTCTTTATGAGCAATGTATGATGTGTTACTATTTTGGAGATTTTAGGAAATGTATATATATGTCTTTAATCCATTTAAGGACATTAACAAGGGTACGCCCCTAAGAATTGTGAGACCTTATTTATGTTTAAAGCTAAATATTCTCTTATCTTGCTACTTACTTGTTATAAAAGTAAATTGCACTACTCTGATGTGTTTCCTTTGTTGTGTTGGATGCCTTGTGCATAATATGGAAGCTTTTGCATGACTAAGATAGTCATTCCTTGGCTTTAATATTGTATACCATAAACTGCCATGTTTAGGGTATCCTTGTTACATGACAACTCTCATTTAACTCATAGAAATTGAAAAGAAGTAGGGAATAGAATTTTACGTGTGAACATATGCTTCGGTGTCTCTAGTGAATACGGGAATTAGAAATTTATACTGAAAACAACATCACAACGTCATCCTAGTATAATTTTAACAGTATTGTTATTTTTGGAAATTACATTATTTTAGAAAAGTACGAGTTATAATGAAAAAGGCAAATTTAGGATATTTTTAGAAAACTTGAAGACATTCACTTCAACATTAATAAAGGTTAACCACTTGCCTTATTTGAAGGATTACTTTCCTTTTTTGAAGCACTTACTTGCCGATCAAGAAGAAGAACACTTTCCTAATCTTGAGAACTTTATCTTCCAATTTTACAAGAAGAAGCTTTCCTTTTCAAGACTTGGGAAACCTCTATGAAGAAAAAAGATTTCCTAAGCAGCAATCATCATCAAGTTAGAATAGTTTATGGTATTATTACCCTTTGTAACAAGGAATATGCTTGATTTCTATTATTTGTTTGATTTTTTACTCCTCTTATGGAGGAGAAAACTTCTAGTTTAGGTTTTTATGAAACCAAGGGTGCTTGCATGATTTGTTTTTCATTGTTTCTAATACATTGATTGAATTCTTAGATTCAAATGTGCTGTGCTCATTTCCTATCTTGAATCGATACTGCACAATATTGATTCTCGATTTGATTTTCATACAAATTAATTGAAGAAATTGTTTGTGTGAATAAATTTGAAAGAGTTGCATGCAGTCTTAGAAATAGGATAGCATTACTTTTCATGATTAGGAGTGATCTTTTTTGTAGAAATTTTAGAATGATAATGTGATATTAGGAACTAGAAAAAAATATTTCAAGTGAGAATTATGATTCAATAATCTTGTAGAAGGATATTGAATTATATAAAAAATTCCTTCTATTTAAGAATATCATTCATCATATTAAAATTATCTTTAGTGAAATCATATAACACCTTGTGGGGATCCTGAACCTAAATGCTATTGTAATTTGAATAATCTTTAGAAACCTTTGATTAGTGATTTTTAACTAGTACTTATTATTATATATTCTACTTTATCTGATTTTGCAAGTTAAACAACAACAAGGGAATAGTTAGTATCAATAGATCTACTTGCCTGCTATATGGCTATAGGTAGGATTGAGTTTGGGATTTTTTGACTTATTATTGATTTTTAAATTCCTTTTATTTTGTTGAAGATTGATATCGTCTATATTACCGAGCCTTGTTTTCATTTGTAGAGCATATAGGATTGTATTCCAACTACTTTGGCTATATAATGAGAAGTGTACAATATAAAATAAGAAAATTTAATTTCACCTTATAATTTACTTTTTTTTTTTTTTACTTTGTATGATCGTTATCTTTCCATATAGGCTGTATAAATTCAAATTCTCTTTTCTTTTATGATAATCATTGAAAAAGGAACAAATTTTACATCGCAAAATAAATTCAAATTCAACAGAGCCTAAATCATTTTAATTTTAGCGTGTAAAATTAATTGCAAAATTTTAATGTGTGTATCCGTTCTAGAACTCTTAACCGTATTTTGAAAAATTATTCACGGAACCATCATATAATTTACTAAGTCATTCTATTGAGAGCCTCTTTGATTGTCATTTCTTTTCTTCTTTTTTTCCCCTTCTTTTTTATTAGCATGTTATATCAAAATTTATATTTGTTCTGTTTATAATTTGCATCTATCTGAAGATTTGACGTTTGAAAAATTATCTTATTAGTTTCTACTTCATTTGTATAACAAAATTGCTTACTGAAGCGTGAGAATTGATACGGGAAAATTTACCTATGAGGTTTAAATTGTATGTTGTATAGAAAATGAACTTTTATTTGGAATTTTGGTAAACATGAATATAATAAAGAGTAAATAAATCCAAGTTTATAAGGATTTGTTGAATATTTAAATTTAAAAGAGGGATATGTACATATATACACTTAGGAACTTTCAACTTATATATATATATATATATTTTTTTTTTTTCTTGACAAATACATTTATTTATGTAAAATAAAAATCGAATAGAGACTAAGTCATCTTTAAACGCTATTGAATGTCTAAAATTTGAGTCTATACGGAACTTTTACTACAAGTTGTTATATTTCTTTAACAAGTGAAACCTTATATATATATGGAAATTTGTTGTCTCCAAGATATTGTTTGATTCATGTCCCTACGAATAAGTAGTTGTCATGTGTTATAAACTGATAATTACTTTATTTTAGAGATTTTTTGTTTTTAAATTTTATTTCATATGTGGTAAATATTTGTTAGGAAGGACATGAATGGGACAATATTTGGGAACCGCAAACTCTCAGTGTGTTTTTGTTTCCACTAAGAGGTAACATAATATTAAACAATTAACGCACAAGAAGCCCGTCTAGCTCAGTCGGTAGAGCGCAAGGCTCTTAACCTTGTGGTCGTGGGTTCGAGCCCCACGGTGGGCGAGTTATGTTTTGGCACGACAGCAAATTTTTGACCCTGATCTTTTGCAGTTCCTATGTTTTTAATTTTAGCCACACAAGCAGATGGATAGAAACATATATTTTCATTTTATAGTCATAGGAGTAATATACTAACTACTTGGATGCACATATATACATGATGCTGAAGAAACACAGAAAAATAACAAAAGTGATACATGGAATTCTTCCTCGATGATACGTCGGATGTAATCTGTGAATGCTTACTTCACAATCATTTTGGGCCAGTTATGGCCCATTATATCTATTGAGGCTTCATATACCAGCTCCCTTAATGAGGAGGAGCCAACAAGCCATGTACATTTGGACAGATGCTAATAGATTAGATTTAGGTTTACATTTGTCTCCTTAATTGTATAGTCTCGTATTAGAAAGAATATTAAACATAAATTCTATTTTCAGTTCTTATAGGGTTTTCTTATTAGTTCTTATGAGTTATGTGATATATGATAGTATAATCAATAGGGATGTAAATAAGTCAACTTATTTGCAAATAACTCGAATTTAGCTCATTTTAGGCTCTACTTCTTTTGTGATATACAATACCATATAATTGATAGGGCCGTAAACAAGTCGAGTTATTCGAGCTCGATAGCTCGACTTATTATAGGCTTGGCTTGGCTCGGCTCGAGCTCAAAATTAGGCTTTTTTAACTAAACAAGTCAAGTCTAAGCTTATTGTTAATATTACATGCATTACTATTATTTCAATTTATTTTAAAATTATTTATATATTCTTGTCTTAAGTTTAATTTTTAAATCTCAAATTTTATACATTTGAATTTATTTTTAAATTCTTTTACCAGAAAATTCATTTAAATTAAAAGGAGAAAAGAAGTATATTTCTTAAACAAACAAAATAGACATCCATTTATTTATAATGAGAACAAGACGGATTGCTTTGTGATGTTTTCCATGTGGGACACAAGACAAAAACTCTTGTGTTTATCTTCTTATTTCTTATCCCACATGGATTATTTGACAAAGTACTTGTCATTGCGACTTTATAATATATATACCACTCCCCCGATTCTTACTCAATTAGTCTTGTGTCAAACTCTTGTTTCTTTGGTAATGTGGTCTACCTAAATTGACTACACTATGAAGTGTATTTTCCTTGTGAGACTTAGGTAACATGTCCCACATTGCTTAAGAAAATGAGCATCTAGTTTTAGTAATTCAATTACTAAAAAGACAAATTTGATTTCTTTATTTACTTTTTATTATTATAGAAAATTGCTAAGCATAAATAAATAAAAAATAATAATGTTCTCAAAGACTCCTAAAAACCTTAAATTTTGAGGAAAATACTAATTTGTTTTTTTTTTTAAAGTAAGATTTATTTCCATAAAAACCTACTTCATAGTGAACATGTAACTTTTAAAAACATGCAATTTAATTTGGTGCGATAGAATAATTATTCATGTAATTACATACTAGATATGCAACTTTTATGATTAAGCCTATAAAAGACACTAATTATACAAATAATAAATTAACATATTGTCTAGTTTAGATATCTGGTTAACCCCACAAAACCTTAGGTTAAAAAAAAAACAAACAAAAAGTTAACCCCACAAAACGTGTAAATATGATTTGTCATATCCATCATACAAGCATGCTGATTAAACACATCAATCATGTAAGCATGTTGATTAACCACATATTATATGTTAAATAGATCAATCAAATATATCAATCTTGCAAATATGTTTATTAATTACACTAATCGTGCAAAGACGACTAAATATGCAAATATTAAACAAAAAATGAAATTAGTCATGCTAAATATGCAGTTAATAATAGATGACTAACAATACATTTTACTAGTACCTTTTTTTCAAATTTTTATATGGTTGTTCTTTTATCAAACAAATAAAACTAATGAAATCAAAATAAAACAAAAGAAAATAATGGAAATTAAAAAAAGAGTTGAGATAGAATTGAATTGGAATACAAGTTTAGGTTAGATTTTGGATCATAATTTTGAGTGAATTGGATCGCATACAAATCTTGATCAGTAAAAGGTTTGCCTACGATTTTTCAATTTCTCAAAGTGCTGAGTATTTATTAAACACCTAAGGCTGATGGATCACCACTATTGGCGGTGATGAATAATGTGGTATCGGTGTTTTCCTTATAAGTTCCTAAGTAGCATTCAAGATATTTGCTCATGACTTCCCATAAGAGGTTGGTGAGGGTTTGCAAATCAATCACTAATTTTGTATATCATAACAAATTATTGTGCTATCTAGAAGTCATCTATAACCAATTAAACCTAATTCTATGTTTTGTCTTTACTGAAAATGATAGAATTTAGAAAGAAACTGAAATAGCTTATCGACATTCTAAGAGTGATAAAGCATCATTTCAATCTACTAAAGCAATATAAATTGAAAATGATTATATATACATATATATTTGATTTCTTAGGTTTAATTGTTTATGGATACTACATTAAAACTTGATTACATGCTTTAGATCACCTCCAATTAACTTTGAATCATATTCAAATTGTTCTTAATTCTCTACTTCAATATTTGATATGAATTTATATGACTTTGATTTAAATTTTATAGTTAATTTGGATCCTTTAGTTAATTTTCTTCAACTTAAACAAAAAGAAATTCATGATATTTTTATGAAATTCAATTGAATCCAACCTAAAGATTAATGTCATCGAGCTCATGTTCGAATATACAAGACAAGAAGAGCAACATGACTCAATACATTGAAAATAGCACATTACTAGATCCTTGTGCTATAATTCGTTTATTACATATAGCATATAATTTATAATTTTTTTCTTATTAAGTTTTATATTATTTATCACACATAAGTGTTACATCAGAATAATAATTTTGATATCTCTACCAATTATGTTACCATGCATCTATTTTAACTATATTTCTCCCTTCTATCATTGTCTTAACACTATTGCCACTGCTACACCCCACCACCACTACTTCTAAAATATCACTGGAATTATTGTTGAATCTTCACTACTTGTATATCACCATAAAAACAATAGTAGCATGCATTGTTGCATTGGTAGAAATAGTAATGGTGATGATAGGGTTGTAGTTATGTCAAAGGCAATAGTGATAATAATAGTGTATATAATTGAGGATAGTGATTTCAGTTTTGTGAGGGAGAGAGAAATTGCAATGAAAATAATGATGCTGTAGTAAAATGGCAGTGGTGAAAATAGCGGCATATGGGGTTTTTGAAATAATGATAGTGGTTGTTAAGATGGTATAGTGGTAACAAGTGTAGTAATTGAAGAGCGATCTAGTGTCAGTTCGAGTTTTGGTTAACAAATTTCACTCTATCCTATACCAAAAGTTTTATACTACTAGGATTAGAAGATAAACATTTAATATTTTCCAATTGCCATATACTATATTATCACTCTTTCTATGTTTGAGTGTATCTATGTAGAATTGTGATTCTAAATTTTATTTTCTTTTCCAGATTTTGAAAATGTTTTTAGAATGTCATCATTGCAATTCTTTGAAATTAGTGATTTTGGTTCTAAGTTCCACCTTTATTATTAGAAAATTACAAAAAAAAGGTCTTTTAACACATAATATATATTTATTTTATCCATGAATTGAGTGCATTTCCCTTTCTTTTTTTTTTTACAAATATTACTATATTACATGAATAAATTAACTTTTTCCGGGATAATTTCAAACATAGCAATGGACTTTGTATTTTATTTTGCTACATTTGAGAATTTTTTTAAATGCCAAACATAATATAAAGAGAGTTTTATGTAGTATTAATTAAACCTATTGAGTAAATTTGTTCAATGGACATTGTCTTATGTAACTTTTAGCTAGTACACATTTTGCATAATGTCATTGAATAGGTTCAACATCATGTTTCCTTTTATATTTTCCATCTCAAATGTATCTAGAAGAAATGACATGGCTACTATAATTTTATTTTATTAACATAATATTCACCAAAATAATACATACAAAAAATGCACATAGATATATGTATAATATACAAATAAGAATAAAGTATGAAATAATCATACTTAAGATACATACAAAAATAAAGTAATTTAAATGGACTTGGAATGTATTAGCATTAGGTATTTGGCAATGATAATGTTAACAATCAAACTGTAGCTGACGACAGTTAAAATCCATCTTTTTATAAACCAACCAATCTTGTTAAATCAAAGTGATGTCCAGGTGGAAATGGAGCCCTACGATTTCACCAACTGTGGGCCCAGCAATCATGGGCCTGATCAAAGCTTGCCAGCTGTTTTCTTATTAGTAGAAAGACAGTCCCCCGCCCTTTTTAGCTGCCTATCATGTATTTATTGGCCATTCCTCTAATTATTTGTGTACTACTTTTAAAAAGTCAGAGTTAGCAATAAACGTTACGTTTACAATTAAATTTTTTATCTATTTCATACTTAATTATTAAAAATTTTAAAATTTTATTTGATATGAATTTTTTATTATTCATTTTTATAATTAACTAACTAATTTAGATGCTATAAAAAATTTTAAAAAGTTTATAAAAGTAATTTAATGTTTTTAAATCTTAGATAATTGATTAACAAAATAAGAAATTTCATATCCAAACATAATATTTATCTAGAAGAAAATAAAAATTTCACTAACAAGTAATTCAAAATATATTAAGAATTTGAAAAAGGAAATATTGGGCACTTGTTTAATATGGCTTTTACTAAAATATATTATATATGTATATGAAAAAAGGAATTTCTATGAAGATCATACAGTTAATTATCTGATTATTAAAATAGGAAATATAGTAAGTCATATATAAGGTATTCGGTGGGATCAAAGTTAAATATAAATTTGATTAAATAATTGACGAGATCGATCCTATTAAAAAAAAGATATAACAAAGTATACGAACAATTAAAGATTTTCCCATTTAACATGTTAAGAGAGCTCCCAAATCCTGAATAAATTTTTATCAAAATAAAATAGGAATTGACTATTGAGTTTGTTCATTATATCTTGGACTCTATGGTCCTCTTTTCTCGGTCATCATTACCAAATTTCAACATTATAAATCTCTGCCATACACGTGGAAATTAATCCTTGGATTCATTTCCTGGGCCAACCTCTGTACTGGGCCATGCGTACCTTTGTATGTCGTCCGTGATGAGCTTCGAAAGGAGTATAACAGCACAAGACAATTCAAAAAGCGTCGGCGATAATGCAACACCATATTGACGTAGAAACCTCAAGAGTTTTCACTTTTCAGTGTATGGAAACTCATATAATGTATATTTGATTATTATTGAAGCATTGTTGGTTATATATTATAGTTCTATGAATTTATCATATTTTGTACTTAGGGATTCACACTGTTCAGTTAATTAGTTTATCATCTATTTTTTTGAATTAAATTAAAATAATCGGTTTTTTTATTTTCTTAATCGAAAACCAGTCAATTGATGATGGTTAACTGTTTAAATGGTTAACCTTTTTTTTTTTGTTTTTGTTTTTTTTGATGATTTAATATAATAATTAACTAAAAATTATGGTTAACCTCATTTTTAATTATAACCATGACATAATTCAATTATAAAATTTTATATTAACATGTCAAGTAACATAACTATATTAAAAAATTACAAATCAACAAATCAAATAACAATATAACCAATAAATCATAAACATAATCTAATACTAGTTCAAAATGTTCCAATTAATATTATCTCAAATAGTTATAGTTCAATAATTTAAAGTTGAACACTTTCTTGTATTTTCCAAATTACATAAATATTTCAATTAATTATATTTATTATTTGGATTAGTTGACCGAAACCGTCAGTTATAAACCAAAATAAAAAACCAGAAAAATTAAATATTCAAACCTTAAACCAAAACTAATAAACTGATTAACCATACTTTTTGGATTGATTTTTCGATTTTGATTTAGTTTTCCGTTTCCATTGTTTTTTTTTATACCCCTACTTGTACTGGTCAACTTGTATATGGAGTTCCCTTCTGAAATCTTGTAGGGAATCTATTGTCTTTTGAAATACTATCTCAATTGTCTTTCTTTAATTATAACCGACCGCAGCAACATTAAATAAATATCTTCACTTAAATGTGTATGTATAGGTAAAATCAACACTATTTATTGATTTGGACAAAAGTTACACAACTTGAAAATCATGTATTTGGTATGATCCTTACATTGGTTTTCTTTCCTTTATATATATATATATATAATATAATATATATATAATAAACTGCAGGAGGATCGTAATCCTATGTATTAAATATCCAATAAAAGACCATCTATAAATTATAGTCATTAAAATACCTTTTATGCCATCCCCTCTCTTTCTCAATATGATAAGATGTATGGTCTTTTCACTGCGTTTAGTATATTATGTGGTTTGACTCATGGTATCAATTAGATATGGGAAAAGGGTTGGCACTTGGTCGAACCCGGCCTAACCATGATACATCACCGACTCACCGCAGATCCATTAAGACCGGCTCATCAATAGTTTCGGACTCAGTGGATAGCTAGGTCTTTACCCATTAGGATCTAACTCATCAAACCCAACGAAACTAAATGGGACTTAGCCTAAAACTTAAAAAGAAAAAATTAAAGGAAAAAAACAAAAGATAAGAACGTATAATTCAATAAGAATATGTATACTATTTCTGGGAATCGAAAATAATTATTTCTATTCATAGCATCAAATTTATTGTGAGTAACAATATAAAAACAATAAATGTGCTTACAAACTCCATAGTCTTCTACAAACCATAGCCTTTAACAACATGAGATTAGTTTTTATCTTCTTTTTTTTTTTTTTACTCTAGACCTTTTATAATCCCACTTGCTAATGCTATTATTGAAGTTGGATGTGACTATATAAATCAATATACGTCTTTAATAAATCTTTAAAAAATGGATTAAAAATTATATGGCTCTTAGATGGGATTTTTATTATAAGTTTTTCGTAGAACATATTGACAATTTATAATATATTATTTTTTTCTAAATTTATAAAAAAGAAATATTTTGCACTTGTCACAGGTTCACGATCCATTGGATTAATAAAGTATTTTAGTCGTGTTTAGATAAGTTTGTACTTGTGTTTATAGACGATATGTTCTACTATAAGAATAAAACTAAACAAGCAAAAACATTTTAAAATGTTCTTGTAGATGTTGGAAGATAGATTACCATATGCCAAATTCCAGCTGATACAGGTTTAAACATCCAAATGAAGCAAAAGATGGGTTACAATAGTGGTAGAAGATATTTAATGGACAGGGAGATTGAATTGGACTGCAAATGTCAAAGACGGGACATCATTCCAGTGTGAGACATTTTGTGTGTGAAAGTCGTTAGATAGATGTTGATAGATATATCATATTGCCTTGTAGATGCTAGAGAAGTTTATTGTCATTTTTTGGTTTAATTAAAAAAAACTGACCCTGTGTTAGCTTTTTTTGACAAATAACTGATTTGTAGCTTATCCCATTTTATCCTGTGAAGTGACTCGTTATATGCATCATTGCTGTGGCAATCTAGCTAGCGGTGCAGAGCAACATAGTAGACCTCTTATCTCTTGATTTCGTAAGCTTATCAACGCTTAATTTAGGATTGGAGTCCAAATTAATATTTCTATGGTTTAATCTAAAGAAAGTGAAATTAGGATGAGGGAAAAGTCGAAGGTTCGACTTGATGGTCTAATGGACTGGAACACATTTAAAGGAAAAAAGTTCTAACCTTTCCTACCTATTATTGCCTTTTTTTCTTTTTCTTTTCTTTCCTTTCCTTTTGAATCCAGAATTAAGAGTATTGTGTGTATGATTTTCATGACAAACCACTTGTTAATCTTAATCTGGATTAAGTGTATATGTTGCAGGTAATTTGAATCAATCTTATGAAAATCCTTGATTTTTATCCTAAAAGTTTCTTCTTCTTCTTTTAATCTTATTGTTATATAAATCTTATAGTTATTTATGCTTTTCAAAGGATTCGTTAAGATTTGTATAAATCTTTCTATGGTTCAAATAAAATAAAAATGAATTTTGTCTTTGTTGTTTTTATATTCACGTGACTATCACATGATACATAAACAACTTATTTAACAGAACAAAACGGAGTATATTACAGGTTAGTTGTTTATAAAAAAATAACATAGGTAAGTTAATTGCAAAAACACTATAACATAGGTTAGTTTTTTTTTAATTTACCTTGTTTTTTCTTCATCCCCACATCGAGTAATTCCTACATTAACATGTATTACAAATTAGGTAGATTTGTACTTAATGAGAAATTATGTCATATGCTTTGTGATAATATATGTGGCTATAAGTAGAGAATTTATTTGTCAACTTCATAGCTCATTTGTCATGACATATTTTTTGGGTAAATTGCACAAAGATATCAACGTTTGAGACTAAATTCATTAAAGGTATCGACAAGTTGAGTGGTTGAAAAGATGAATCAGTACGTTGCAAAGCTAATTGAGCTATCTATAATGAATTGTTAAGGAAGATTGACAAAAATTAATAAAAAAATGATCTAAATATTAATACTTTAAATAAACTTTACAAAACGTTAATACCTCATTTGAATTACTTTGTAAAATATTGATATCTCTTTTTAACCACTCAAAACATTGATACTTTAAATAAACTCATCTTTAAACACTAATACTTTTTGATGTACTTTATCTCATATGTTTTTAAAAAGGAAAAATTACACCGAAAGATTACAACGTTTTGGGGTAAGTTCATTTAAGGTTACAACATTTTGAGTAATTTATTTGAGGTCACAACGTTTAGGGAAGCAGGTCAATTGAGGTTACTATTGACACGTGTGACAATGTGGCGAATCCTTTAAGTTTTAATTAAATTTTCTCCTATTGAAATGTGTCAATAGTGACATGGTTGTATAAAAGATTTGTAGATGTGCTTGTTAAGGAAATAACATATAGGGATTTTAAGTTAAATGATTGGTTGATTTTCCTTTTTAATACTCAAATTGAGAATTGCCTAGTATTAGGAATTGATCATGTGCCATCGGTTCTTGGCAATCAAGTGTGCAAAATCAAAGAAACTAATTGCAAGACTGATATTATTTAGAGATATTTTCATGTTTGTGTGATATTTGTAAATAATAGCTAGTTAGAAGCACATTTAGATAGTTTTAGTAAGTTATTGCCAAACCTTAATAAAATGT
Organism: Combretum micranthum; assembly: GCA_024138025.1. Taxonomy (NCBI): domain Eukaryota; kingdom Viridiplantae; phylum Streptophyta; class Magnoliopsida; order Myrtales; family Combretaceae; genus Combretum; species Combretum micranthum. Next base: position 753,165 of record JAMXBD010000506.1, read on the forward strand.
TGTGGTGAAAAGATCATGGAATGGACTAGAGAAGAAGTATAAAAATTAAATAAATTTCAACTAAAAATCCTTTATCATATAATATTAACTCTAAGTTCTATAATTATAATATGTTTCATACTCATTTGTTTTTGTGTTTTAGCTAAGGTGAATATTCTAATTTCAATGGATGAATCCTAAAGTTAAGCATAAGTAGTAGGGACACAATCAAAGTCAATCTTACAATAACTTAATAAGGGAATCAGAACATTTTCCTTGAAGTTTGCCTAATATAGAGCTTTTTAGTGTACCTTAGATTTTCTCTTTTGTCAAAAACATAATTAAGGTTTGTTGTACTATGAAATTGCTTGAATAAGGGAAGAATTCGTTTGGATTCTTGTAGACTTATTGGTGTTCCTTATGGTTCCTAAGTGCTGCTCGACTTGAACATGTATAAGGGAATTTGCAATCATCATTGATTTCAATCAACAATGTATAGGAACAATTGATTTTAGAGAATAATACCTTTGATAGGATGAGACATGCAATTCTATCCTATAATTGTGGATGCGAGAGAGAAGAACGTAGTAATGAGGACTCTACAGGAAAGGGAATGCATCAATGGCTAAGGTCTGAGAGGAGAGGGGACACGAGTTTAAAGAGAAAAGGAGAGAAAACTTAAGGTTTTTATTATTTATTTTTTAAAATATTGTATGAGCATATGTGTTCGCATAAGAAAATTATATGATTAACTTTTACTTAATGAAAAAACCTATAAGACAAATAAGCAATTATGCCTCTAATTTTGAATAAATATCATAACATTTCATTGAGATAGAATAGGGTCAAGGGGAGGACTAGATAATCTTGACAAGCAAGTATATTAGTGAGATAGTCCAATGATCTAGAACACTTCAATTTTTCAATGCTTAATCTTTGGAGAAGGGGTAGCTTGAATACATGAAGCTTTAACCTTCAATTTGATTTAGTGTCTAAAAACTGAGGTCGCTTAACATAAGAGTTAAGTGGTATTCATATAGTTTAGAAATTGATAACCACAATCAAATTGTTGTGATGATTGGTATGTATGGTTAATAAGTCATTTTGGAGCCATTAATGGGCTATTTGAAGATATAAAGCTAAATAGCCTTCCATGAAGCTTGGTGAACATATGAGTTTGTTGATGGGTTAAAATAAGGCAAGTTAGTCTTACCAAACATTATTTTGAGATCGAGGCAAAAAAGACTAGTGTTTCGAGTCCACCAATCTAACATCTCTAGATCATCCCATATATAGACAATGTAATTTAGATCTTATCATTAATCTAAGTAGTTGGTCTAAATCATCATTGAGCCTAGCTTATTAAATCTTTTCACATTTCTACCCATTTATAAAATTCAATGCCATAAAATAGATTTGTAATATTTTAGGCTTTGAGTCGAGTAGTGTCCTAGGCTTGGCCTTTTGGAGTATTAATAAGGTCAAGAAGTTAAGTTCATAGACTTGAGATAACCTAGGGGGACTTAGCCTAGTAAGCATAAAATAGAAACTATTGGACAAACCTCTCAACTTTAAACATTTCTCAAAGAGGCTTCTACACTTGGAAAGGCTTTCCATGAATGTAGAGTTAAGAGAAGCTCATAGAGTGATTAAAAAGAAGACATAGTTGGAATGATATCTACTTCTTTCATAAGCTTGAATGCATCAAGTAAATTTGTGTATCTATTAAATTTTTCAATATTATGCTTTAACTCTTTAAATTATACATCACAAACTCTAATTTTAAGCCTCCTTACGATGCCATTAAGCTCTTGTCATGGTTTACTTTACCTTTATTGAACTCAAACTAATCTAGCTTCACATTTTTCTTAAATCAATTTGTTAAAACAAATTTAGTTTTAACAATAAGGGCAACAAACTAGCCGAGCTTTCAAAAGGCTTAGGCTTGGCTCATTTTAAAAAATTAATGAGCTTGTGCTAAGTCAACTTTTACTAAGCTGAAAATTATAGGTTTCTAGATCGAGCGTTAATGATTCGTGAGCCCAAGCACAAAATTGAGCTTAGGCTTAAACAAATCTAAGCTCGAGCTTGTTTAGGAATTGATTTATTATAATATTATATTATTATAATGTATTATTAATATGAATAATTATATATAATAGAATGATATATATTAAAATATTTGTTCATAAGTCTATTTGTGAGCTGACTTGCAACACTAGAATAAAAGCTCAAGCTAAACTCGTTTACGAAATGAATTCGAGCTTAGTTGGACCTAAACTGAGTCAAGCTAGTAGCTCTTGAGTAGCTTGAGTAGCTCTTGAGTAGCTTGACTCATTAGCATTCTTACTAAACATCTATATATTTAGGACCTAATCTAGCTTTGTTGTTGTAGGCTAGCAAAACACAAAGTAGAGATAAAATTTAATAAAGCCTAATTCTAGTCCTTAATGTTTGAACATTTTTTAATTTTAATTTGAGTCCTAGCCTTTTAATTTTTTTTTCCTATTTAAGTTCTTAACCTTTATAAAAATTTGCAAACGAGGCCTTTTATTGACATCGTTAGTTTTTTCGTTAATGCTTGAGACGTAACACATTTTGATTGATCCCAAATTAATAAATTAAATAAATAATTAAAGATAAATTAAATAGATCAAGTAATAATAATCAAATTCAAGTAATAAAAGGAATGTAAAAAATTATACTTAAAAAAGGAAAAAAATAAACAAAAATGACTTCAAGTAGAAAACATAATCCCATTTGAAAATACTAACCATCATTCAACACTTCATAAAATCAACAAATCACTTGCCAAGAATGCCTTTCGAAGGCTCTTAACATTTTGGCCCCCAGTGCCCTCCTCTCCCAAACAACCCCGCCGCCACCCCACCCCAACACCACCCCCCCCCCCCCCCCCCCCCCCCCCAAAAAAAAAGCTCTTAACACAAAATTGAACAACGTAAGTTAAAGTACAAATCCTTTTCATAATTTTTTTTCTTTTAATTTTTTGAGTACCAATTATTGATTTATGAGGGGTTAGGATTAAGGGTGGGCACCGATCGGTTTGGTTTGGTTTTTTCTAAAACCAAACCAAATCACAATTTACAGTTTGTTTTTTTTTTGTCCATCCCAAACTAAAATGATGGTTTAATTCGGATTAGAAATTTTCTAAATCATTAAATAACGTTTTGGTTTGATTTATATTACAGATTAAATCAAAATTCTAACAAAAAAATTTCTTTATTCTATTTTTTTAATATTTGTGTAGATACTTAAATATTTAATCACTTTAAAAAGTTTATATTATAAATCATGGCAAAATACTTTATGAATTTATCATACTTTTAATATATAGTACTCTATAAAATTAATTATCCACCAATAAAATATATCACTAACTAATGCATAGTAAATCATAATTTATAATTTTTAATAGAACCATCATCATCTACCAATAAATTTAGCTAAAATAAAAAATCATCTATCAACAAAGGTGATCAACGAATAAAATGATCCGCTGACAAAAGACATTAAATAATTAATATATAATAAGTGTTTGTAACTAAATAAATATATTTCATACTTTATAAAGTTAAGAACTAATTAAAAAAAAAAACAATAGTTCATCATCAACAAAATATATATATATATATATATCATGAGCCTAAAAAACAAATTTAAAATAAACAAGTTGATTTAAATCAATATTCACCAAATAATATATATATCAAATGAAAACATATGACCTTTTATCAATTATCATAAAAAAAAATCTATAGTTAAAACTTACAAGTAAAAGATTATTATATTTTTTTAAAAACAGTTTTGTTCGATTTTACGGATTGGTTTAGTTTATCTTCCAAGCTAAACCATAAATTTACAGATTGGTTTGGATTTAATTTTTTAAAATTAAATTATTAAAAAAACTATATTTCGGTTTGGTTTGGTTTGGTTCGATTGGTTTTTTTTTCCCACCCCTTATGGGAATCATCCGGAATAGAATGGATATGGAATCAAAAGAATGGAATGGAATCAGCAAGGGAATGACAAATCCATTCCTTTGTTTGGATACAGACACGGAATGAAATGGATATGAATTAGTTTACATTAGAATTTATCAAAAATACCCGCTACAAAAAATAAGATAATAAATTTATATAGGATAAAAATGTAATTTAAGTACAAATGCTTAATGGAAAGAGAATGGAATCACGATTCCGCCTTCTTAAAGGTGGAATTGAATTCCATCTTAAAGCCGGAATTGTTGATTCCAGGGAATCGCGATGTTCCCTCTCATGACGCTTCCAAACGTAGAAAAGGGAATGGAAGCTAAAATTGCGATTCCATTCTGATCCATTTATGAATACCAAACATGCCGTTAGGGTTTGAGGGACTTATACTGGCAGGAGGATAAGCTCCGCGAGAGGGAATTTTGGGAAATTCCCTTGGAGGTGATGTTGGGAAATGGAATTTGGAATGAGGTTTTAGACTGGGAATTAGGCATTGTTGATTAGGATTTAGAGTGAGAGAGGATGGATTGAGTGATATGGAAGAAAGAAACGGAGGGAGTGAAGAATAGACATAAGGGGATTAGGGAATGGAGTGAGTTAAGAATTTCAATGCTGGATTTGCTGGTTCTTAGTGATTTTTTGGCAAAAGTTTCTGGTCATGAATGCAATCTCTTCTCCATGAGAGAGAGAGAGATGGTTTATTGATTTTTTGTAATTTTTGTAATTTTCTTATTTTATTTGATTTTCTTAATTTATTTTAAGAAATTAATTAATTAATTTAAATTATTATTTTGTGATCAATCAAAATGTTCACATGCCACTCTTTAACGAAATGACTAATGAAGTTAATAAAGTTTTAATTTACAAATTTTTACAGATGTTAAGGACTCAAATAGGGAATAAAAACTAAATAAATAAAGATGTATAACTCAAATAGAAAATCAATCAAATGTGAAGGACTAAAAAAATAAGACTTTTTCCTAAAAATTAAAATGAAAGAGAGAATTCAACACCCATTTGAAAAAATCCCAAGATGCGACTGCAAGTAGATCCACCATTGAAATTAAACAAACACACAATTCTCACAACTATTATACTATTAAATAAAAACAAGTCTTTAATCAAGTCCACTAAAATGCGCATGGTCTCTGGCTTTCTCTCACACTACCTGATAATATATACACACACATATAATGAAACTCCAAATAACCGACAACAATGTAAAAAATCAGGGAAAAACTAAAAAGCAGCAGGATCAATTTTACATGTAAGAACCTAGACTATCGATTGTGAAAAATCATAAAAAATGGAGCAACGAAACAACACATAGTCCTTAACATGCTGTCTCTTTTGTGTTCTCATCAATAAATATTTTATATGTTAATAAATTAAAAAAAAAAAATCCTAAAATATATGAGGCACTTTTTGACATGTGTCAGATATTTATTTGTGGGGATAACAAATTTTTTTTCTACACATACGAATCCTCTCTTATCTTTCTAGTGTGCAAACCCCTATTACAAATCTATATATTGTTCCAAGAACCTCGGAACACCACACATCCGAAGAAACAAACATGATTAGAGTCGTGTAGTTCCTTTTACACGGTTCTTGCATAAAATTAATGCCGACAAGTTCTATCAGTGCGTGTAGGATTCTTTAATTTTTCCTTAGTTTCCATGTGACCTATTTCCTTTATTTATGGACTACGTTGAGAATTCAAAGTCCACACAATTTTCACTATCTTCAGAATATCTTATGAACACCATATATGCGTCATCTTTAGACAATATTGTATAGCAAAAGAGCAATCTTGTGGCGAGATCTCTAGTTATCATAGGACCCATGGCTGAAGCAAAACAGCAAAACTCTTTAATTAATGTATTGCAGTATTAGCATACATAATTGCGACCAGCTTTTCAAGATATATTAGGTAAACCGCATGAATACGTAGAACTAACATTGATATTGGGGTATATTCTATACGAGGTTTATATGTTTTATATTCAATCAAATGATTTTCTGAAGAACTAATATCCGTGGGTTCAGTAGCAATCAATAATGTTATGCTTCACGTTGGACAAATAAATGAAGAATTATCTCATAAATGTTCATGTGAAGTTTCTAGGTTTTATTTAATTATGTTTTTGATAAATTGCAAATATACATCCTCATCTAGGAGTGCAACTGGATCGGGTTTTGGATAGATCACATGAACCGAAAAACTAACTTGTTATCCAATTGGGTTTACTTAACCCGACCCTATAACCTTACAAGATTTTCATATTATATCCAAATCTTCCTTATAAAGTTTGATTCAAAACCTGGAACTCGATGCTATAACCCTAATACCCTATTTTTTTCTAACTTATTTTAAAATTTTAATAATAGATTTAAGAGAAACCGATGCTTCTAATGTACATTTTCTATATACTCAAAAATGAAAAGTTGCATATGAAATAGATAAAATATGCGGCAAACTACATTCATGATTCAACATTTAAACACATAAATATATTATTTTTATCACCATGTCAAATATAATAGACTTAGATAATGACATAACATTTTAAGAATATAATTAAATTTAATCTCCTATTGGAACTAAAATATAACAAACATAAAATAATATTAAAGCAAACATGGCTTGAACAAATTTTGATGCAAAATTCTAAAATCCTTAACTAGTCTAATAAACATAAAAGAAAAAAACATATCTAGGATGTATAAAAGATAGTAGCTCCTCCATGTCTAATTTCTTCTTTTTCCTCCTTTTATAATATTTTTACTTATTTATTTTTTAAATTATAGTACTGGGTTATTAAATATCTATTTGATTTGTTACATGATCCAAACCCGATCTTATAACTCTATAAGGTTTTTACAATATATCCAAATCCAACCGTAAAACCCTATAGGATTTAATCATGTAGGGTCTTTAATGGATGAGTGAGTAGTAAACCTTATAACAATCTACCCAATTATATCCCTATCCTCATCCTATTGTTTGCTTTATGTCTACTTGGCACTTTATAATTAAAATCGAGTATTTAACCCTCAATTTTTTGCAAAAACTACATTTGGATTTTGTGTGACAATTTTATCCTAACTTTTATGCATATTTCACTTAATTTTAGTTTTTTTTAATACTATTTTATCCAAGAATAAAATCGTAAATAAATGTTCAAAAGCACTATTATTTCAAAGATTTGAGGCTTGAGAGGGTTTAAACATTTAATTTTAAAGAAAAAGTGGCTAATATAAAACAAACACAATATAGTGTATTTAGTATTTACAATTGACCCTTTCTTTTTTCAGTTTAAATTTTAAACTTTTTGCTATGTTTTTCTTTTACTTTTTAGTTTTTTCATAAGGGAAAACAATCATATAGAGATCTAAAAACACTTTTTCAAATATTCAATAGTTCAAACACTTAACATGAAGAAAACAAAACATAGAAAAAACTTAGTGTATATACACATACATCTCTCTCTCTCTCTCTCTCTCTCTATATATTATATATATAGATGACTTTATATTTATAATTTCCCTTAATGATAATGTCACTAAATGATACCTGAACTTTGACAAGATATGTAAATAGATATCTAAAACTTTAAAATTGATCAATTTAATATTTGAATAATTTTAAATTTTATTAATTCAGTATCTAAAAAATTTGATAGGGATACTATTTGCATGCATGAAATATTCTTTTATATACTAAATTGATTAATTTTATGGTTTAGGTACTAAATGATCAATTTTAAAATTTAAGTAGGTAATTATATATTTTATCAAAATTCAAATATCACTCGTGATATTAACCGTTTTCCTTATAACAATTCATTGCGGCTTGCTTAAAAGTTTAGTCAACCACGAATAGATGTTTCCCCGACTACGTTTGAAGTTTGGAAAATTTTAGGGGTAACCCAATTTCAGCATTATGATATTGAGTAATTACATAATCTAGGGCAGATACGGATTATGATTAAAATCAAAAGCAAGACTAATGCTATCTCCTTTCATCAATTGCAGTTGGTAAGTATTCAGAAATCATGTACAAACGCTCAATTGTTTTCCTTTAAAATACAGCAAGTGACCACCTTTTTCAAAACCTAGTAGTTAGGGAATGTTTCATATGTGTCAAAGTAGGGGTTGAGAAAGTGAGGTTGGGATTTCTTTAGATTTCAAAAGTAATAATTGTAGGAACTAAGAGATGTGATAATTTGAACATGTTAAGAGTTTCAATCTTGCGTTTGAAACTAAAATGATTCGTACGAGAAACTCATGAAAACCGCTGATAAAATTTCTTGCATTTTTTCCCCTTCTTTTTTTTCATTCATTTTTTGAAATTTATTTTACCTTTTAAAGTCATGTTTGTTTATTCTTCTTTGGCTGACGTTACATGACATCAAAATTGATACAATTAGGTAAAGCCAGAGCTGTCATTGCTTAATCTCGAATCAAGAGAATGTAAATTAATTGAAAGATTATTACTAATATTTATAATTATTTCAAATTAAATATGATAAGATAACTACTGTTATTTAATTTTATCAATATAAAATACATATTATAATTTTATAGGATTATTAAGAGTTTCTGCATCTCTCAAACCATGGAAAGGCAACATTATGTAGCAAAAATTATATCAATTCTATGTAATCATTTAAATCCATCCATTGAATTTCCTATTGCACTAACTTTCATAGATATTTCAATGTTAGAAGATGTATTGAACGTTTAACTAATAAATTTATAAAAATCGCTAAAAATTGTATCATTTACATTGTAATGAAAATAATAATTAGCCAGAAGATATTATCACTAATGAAAAAGTATCAATCACAAATATAGCTACTCATGGTTCATTCACATGAATGTACGCGCAAGGAATGTAACATGATACAATTTTAATGAAGAATTATAATTCTTTCAATTGTGAAATGTTACATTTTACTCTAATCGCACATTTGGTTAACTTAGCTTCATAAGGGTGTTACTATTTCCTTTTAAGCCCATTTACGTGTTTGGTTGTTGGAATTTATTCATCCGATAAAACTTGTTATTACTATGAAATGAAAAATTACAACTTTTTATGGAGTCATGGGATTAGCTATTATTTTAGTTTTATCCAACGTATTTCCATATCTATTTGAGATCTCAAATGAATTATAATGAATAATTGACATAGCCTAAGAATTTATGTTACAAGAATAAGAACCATAATAAAGATAGTAATATTAAAAGATAATAACAAAACATATTAGAAAAAAAATGTAAATGAAATAAACAGCAACAATAATAATAGTATTTGTGTGGGTATGATTCCAAATGCAATGATCACGTGCGTGCCACGTGACTATGCGCTACACGTGACCTAGGGAAATAACACGTGCAAGGATGATCAAGAGAGAATCATGTAGGGAGAAGGAGTAAGTAGTCTTAATAGGCTCTAACACACGTGTAATAGGTGAGAGAGTTAAAAAGCATCAATCTCACTAAGTACCATGAATATCGTATGCGTTCTTGAGTGAGTCAAGTAATTGATTCACAAAATAGAAATACGACAGCACAACAGTGTTTGTTCAAGATTTCACCTATACCAATGAGGTAAGGACTCAAGGTATTTATAGAGAATCTAGCTGTCAATGTCGTTCGTCAAATGAGATAGACGACCAATGACTAAGATGAGTCATTCTCGTTATGGATATGAATGTGGGCTCCCTTATGGACCCAGGCCCATTGAGGCCTTTATTGTAATGTGTGTGAGCCAATTTAAGAAAGGTTGGAATTGAGCAAGCTAATTTCAACGGGCCTTACTCCAAGCCTATCATGCCAAAACTCCCATGATTATCCTAATATAATTGGGCCTAACTCTCTAAGCCCTGTCACTTTAACTCAGAGAGTCAAATCCAAATAATAAATCAAGCTTAAAACCTTCATAATGAAATCCATACGTCTACAGTATTCAAAAATATGATAAGGAATTTTTAAGAATAAGTAAAATAACATAACAATTAGGAATTTAATAATTACGAGAGCAAGTAATTAAAAAGGAGAATATTAATTAATATGCATCATATGTTATAAAACAAGCAAAGTAAGGTGAAATGGACAACTTAGGTGATAACTAACTTAATCAATACAACATAAGAAGATATGGAACTAATTTTTATACTAAACGTATTATGTTTAAGGTATTTACCTTCATATAAATTCCTTAGTTTACTCTTTCCTCTTTCCTCCTTTTACTTTCAAAACTATCTCTAAACTTCTATTAGAAGAAAAACACATATAAAACTCTCTCCTTAGGATTTATAGATCTATAAAAGAGAAATCAAAGAGAAAAGGTAAGAACACTTTCCTAGACTCTCTAATCTCTTAATCACTATACTAATACAACTTAATAATCAATAATCAAGAGAAGGGAGGAGGTGTGCTTAAGAAGCTTCAAGAACAAGTAAATTCTTGATTGGTAATAGTAGTTTAAGAGTGTGATTTTATTCATCATAGGTAAGTAATCTAACTTGTAATCTTATATTCATGTGTTTATGTTGTTGTGATTGATGATCGAATAATGAAATTTTAGGTTATGATATTAGATCTATAAATTTAAGAATAGGTGATGTATGATTATGAATGTTTATGTTGACCAAATGTTGGAAAATTATCGAAATAATTGAGATATAAAATCTAAATAAAATATCAAACAAATTTATTTTTAGATGAATTTTTTAGAAATGGTAGTTTATTGTGTCTATATTTACATTGAAATTTTTTATGATTTTTGAAATACATATACTATTTCAAAAAATTAAATTACGAAATAGAAAAAGTAGAATTTTGGTTAGTATAGTGGTGGTAATGTATAGGGCCGAACTGGTGATTTTTTAATATTCTTTTAGGGTGAAATTATAATGGTTTGAAAGATTAAGAAGTGTATTTTAATATGATATTAATAACTAGACAAGAACTTGGCAGGAAGCCAGGAACTTTCTCAATTTTGCAAAAGCTGGTCGGTTAACAGTGTTGTTTCCTTGATCCGACTAGATTTGAAGTTTTTGATTTTTAAATCATATTAAACCAATTCAATTTGGTCAAACCAACTTAGAAACATGTAGGAAATTTTCACAAAAATTTAGGCTCAAGAACCAGTCTAGAAGTTAGTGAACTAGTTCAATGAAACTAGAGTTCACAATAGGTTTTTTTTTTTTTTTTTTTTTTTATATAGAAAGTGAGATATTAATATTAATAAGGAATTGATTCTAATCAAATAAATAACAGATAATTGTAAATAATATATATTCATATTAAAATATGAATTTTAACATGAATAATTAATTATTTTAATTTTAGGAAATTATTTAATAAAATAGATATAAATAGTCACTTATAAGTTAATAACAATATATTAGGAAGCTAGTTTAGGTTCTTCAACACACTTAAGAGTAAAGCTAAGATATTAATCATATGGATGAACTAATTATATCTTATATGGGTTGTTCTACTTGATAAAAGTTTATTTGATTCATTATAAGATAAGTTATTAAGAATATCACCTTAACGAAATAATTATTGTAAAGAAGCTTAGATGGTTAAGATAAGTAGTTAATGAACCTTAATATATAGAAATTTTTAAAAATAAAATTTACATGAATAACATTTTAAGAAAGGAATTAAGTGAAATCTCAAACTAGAAAAAGGTAAAATATATAAGTAACCTAAGTCTTTAGTAATAAGTAATCTAATAAGGATAAATGATTGAATTGGTAACTTTAATCTTATTTGAAATAATTCTTTATATAGATTCTTGCCTTTGGATTTCTTACCGTCTATCTTGTGGTGGTATTTCGATTTGTTTGTGTACATAGTGACTTTAGTGTTGCTTGTTAGGATAGACATCTTAAAACGATTTAATACTTAAAGATAACCTAATTAATTGCTTAAGTGTGCTTGTGACATTTTAATCCAGTTCCGCGAGTAAAATACTTGCATGGTGGTGCCAACACGTTAGTTAGGTGCTTAGGCCACCCTTATCCATATGGTACATCAAGGTGGTTGAGGGGTATCCGATAGGACATATGGTATTGGGGTAATGATTATTCATATTGGAGAGAAGTTGTAATAAGTGACCCTATAAATCGGCACTGTTATACTGTTTATTCACAACGGACTAGTATAGATAAAGATGACTAACAATTATTATCTCTAGGTGAGGCTCATTACTTAAAATTTCTTCTAGGAGGTATAGGTATTCGAGTTGCTTATACCAACCCCTTAAGTCGTGTTGTCAGAGTATGAGAGGTTCACTAGTGACTTGCTTCACCTATATTAAAGTTATAAATTGATGGTTGTTGTATATGCATTCACATGAGAACGGGTAATTATAACGTATATGTTTGTATTGCTGTTGTATCAGGCTTTGGTTCATTCCTTTCTTTTATAAGTAATGATGATGATGCTGATGTAAATGCTTTGACTACTTGTGTTATGGGTTGACTGTTGGGGAGGGACTAGACGAGCTAGACGTTAGATGCATTGGATTTGTTGTATATTCGAGTTTAATATTTGTGTTGTGAGGTTTTTGATGTATTATTAGGAGATTATTTACCGCTACTTATGAAACTCAAATACGCTTAATTAATGATAACCTTGGTGTATAGGGTTTAAGTGTTATATTGGCAGAATTGTTTTCGTTCTAGACCTTATTTAGGACGTGATAATGACTATTACTTCTCCACTCAATTGTTTAGAAATTGCAATTTTAATCTTATCTTATTCCATTCTTCTAACCAACCACGCCATCTGTTGTTTTTGCATTAAGTGGTGCAAAGGAAATTCCTCTTTGATATATAATCATAAAAGGAAAAAAAATTGGTCATGGTCAAAATACATCGATAATGAGAAGGTATAAAATTTAAAAGAAAATAGTGAGTGGCAAAAAATTATTAAGAATTATAACTCTAAATATTTGGGAAATTATATATATAATATATATGTGTGTGTGTATGATCACTGCAAAAAAATTAACCTTTAGAAACAGAAATTATGTGATAGAAAATCAACAAGAGAAATTATATTTTTACAAATTAAATCGATAATAGTGATTTTTGCACAAAAATTAATGTTTAAAGACTGAAATTTTGTTTGTAAATTCTAATTTTCTTATACTGGACAGATCGTGTCAATGGCATATAATTTTATTTGTAATTTTTAAAAGGATTAAGAATTGACTGTTTAAATTAAATGTTTAGAACTAGGCTACAAATATTTCAAAAGATAAAGGACTTTAATTTCAGATCCGTTCGTAAGATTTACCTGGGGTTGTTGGGGGTTTCTGCAATATATAAAACTTAACTGATAGGGTTGCGACTTATTTTATTTTGTTTTTTGTTATTTTTATTTCCACGTGCTGCAGGGAAGAGAGACGAAAGCGGAAGCGACAGAAGACAAAAGAAAAGAGATAGATAGGCTGTCTGCATCGGGTTTCGATTATATTTTATCTCGATTTTTACCTTTGTAAAAATTTATGAATTAATTTAATTCTCCAAATAATCTGTCACTGCATTAATACATCAGTAACACTGTATTGTCATCACCTATGGATTAGCATTTATTTTAAGTTCAACAAAAATTTTATCTTCTTAAATCGTATCATCGGAACATGACATACATACTATTTAATGGGATTGCATTTCATAGTTAATTTTGGATTGGTGTGGTTAATGTCATGATTAGTATGTGAACTTTACAAAATATATAATTAAGTACTTGAACTTTGAATTTAATTAATTTAGTATTTGTACTTTAAAATTAATCAATTTATTACATAAAATAATTTTTTATGCATACAAATAATATCTCCGTCAAGTTGTTTCAAGTAGTAAATTAATTAGTTTTAAAGTTTGCAGGTACTTAATTAATTCATCATTTTTAAAATTGAGTTACTTAACCGCATATTTTACTAAAATTCAGATACTATTTATGCTGTTATCCGCATTAAATAATAAATTTTAGTTTACTATCATGTCGATTCATGTTATGGCATGGCCAAAAGAAAGAAAATCATTTTATTTCCTTTTGTTTTTTCTTAGAATGAAATGTATCCTAAAATGTAACAATATCATTTTTTATATAGAAAATAAATATTCAAGTTAATCTATTATTTATTGAATTCAAATCATATATGGACATGTTTTGTCATATTTCGATCTTAAGTTGTGTTTAGTTAATTAGCTTTCTTTTTGGTTGGGACATACCCTAACGCATATAATAAGTTATAACAGAGAAAGGTACCAAATATTAGAGGGTAATGTTTCAACAAGATCTAGGTGTGAGGTTTGTAATATTAGTCATGCTTTATTAGGATATACTCAAGTTAAACATGTGCATCCTTGGATTAAAGAGTAGTGCATCTGATCATGTCTCATGATGTATTTCGTGACAAAAGAATAGTCTGGTGATCCTTAAACCCGAGAAGTATGTGCACGAGGTAAAAGGGCTGATTGCATAGCTTTGTCCTTTTGAGCTTCAATGCGTGGAGTTTAATCGAATGGTTTTAATTTTTTATCGGCCAAAAATAAAAAATTGATTTTAATTTTTTTTGAGAGAAAAGATATTATAGATGTGTTGTAATTGATAGGTACTATTAGTGCTCAGAGGAACATAAATCAATGCCACTTATGCAACACAAGAGTAGTTTGAAGTAGAATATATTGAAATGGAGGAAATGAAATGGAATAATGGAATGATTAGTCAAATGATAAATTCATTCATTTGTTTGGATACATTTAAATGGAATAAAGTGTATAGTATTTATCCAAAACACTTTAACTAATACATATGAATAATAAATTTGTAAAAGGATAAAAAGGTAGTTATAATAGTTAACATTAATAAGGGTGACCTAGATTCTCCCAAGACTTGCCAAATCATCGATTCCAAATATAATATAAGTGTTTGAGCATTCGCTAAATTTAAAAATGGAAAGTTTGAATAGATATCGAAATTCGCATTATTAAAAGCATAAAACTGAACTACATTAATTGAAGGTAACTTTTGATCTAAAATACTTAAAAGGCAATTTAGACTTACTGCCGTATTATTTATATTTTAGTATTTTGTCCCTTACCAGGCAATGTCAAATTTCACTTCCCATTTTCTAACTTCCCCTCAAGTCTAACTTGCTTGACTTAGTTATAATATGCACTTCATTATCTTGGACTTGTTTTTATTAAGTATCACATGTCTTAGGTCTCTTGTTACATTACACCCTCACAGGGTACGCCAGCAGTATTGATGCTTCTTTATAACAATTTAGAAATCACAATATTCAAATAAGCTAACTAAGATCTTTCAAGAAATCATGCGGCATCAAACTAGTAGGACACTTTGTGACATGAATAATTAAAACAGGACTGTGAGCTTGTTAAGATAAGAAATTTTGCATGTATAAAGTCTGTCACAACATGCCATACAACTTACCTTACAAACTTACAAGAAACATATACAAGTTAACCCTATACAAAAGCACTATCTTCAACTCTCACGCAAGGCCTGGTTTCCCTTGATGTCTACTATATTCCTTCACCTCAATCATGGATAATTTCTATGGATCCCTGAAAGCACATAAAGTCTATAGAAGCGTGAGTGAACCATAGCTAGTAAGATAACTGGACCAGACCACACCTCAAACAAAAGCTAGATAAGTATAGTTTCAACCATATACAATGCAACACTCAACCATATGAATCATGCACATTTTGGATGACCAAAATCCAAATCAATAGAGATTTATACCCTCTCTTAGGTGTTGAAAGACTGGCTCAAATGTGCTCCATGACTAGGAGCGATTGAGATTTAAGGAAGGAGTAGTTTTCCAAATTTATCTTATAATTACATATATTTATATACATATGTAACATAATCTCAGCTCCTTTCACCTTATAACCTCAAACTCAACTAAGTATCACACCTTAAATCCAACTCAACTAGAGTAATGTCTTCGGTGCTTGCTTAGTTCCCATGAGGTTGACAACCCTATGTTAACCCCACCTAAATTCATTGGCGTGACAAGACATTATCATAGAATCAGAATATCAATACGTGACGTGGATACCATGCTAATGCAAGTATGCAGTTGTGCAGTGCTTGTTTATTTCACTTAAGAGTCGGTTAGGAGTTATATCAAGTTATTAATGACCATACAATTTTCAAATAACCATCAATATGCATCACACGTCAACAACAAGTAATTGGTTATCGCTTCTAAGATTAAGTTTTATTCATTTATCCATACATCATACAACACACATTCATCCCATACACATACATAGCTAGTTATGATAATATGAAGACGTGTCTAGCTACATTACATGTACAACAACATGATAAGATCAAAGTTACTTACCTATGCATCCTGCTTAGAGATTGTAGTAGTCTATTGAAACTCTGCATCTTGGTTTGTAGTTCCTATAGAACAACAAGCATACATTACATACTTACAACTGAGATAGAACTTTCATCACTGCTTATGTGTCCTAGATTCACATTAAAACTTCTTAACTGATGTGTTTTCTTCATTGCTATAACTTACATTGAGTTAGGGTACCTCAAGATGAATTGCAGGGTCCATCGCGAGTAAAAACTAAGGCCACGATAAACTGGGAATCGCAAGCATCCAAAAAGTCCACAGCTTCGATCATGGGTCAAGTCAAGGGCTTGATTTGGGCCATGATTGAGACTAATCGCGAGGCACAATTTTTAACTTAGCTACGACTTTGGCTAGCTCTAACCACTGGGCTAACCGCGAGGCACAATTTGAACCACGATTGAGGCTGTGTGTAAACTTTGTTACCTCGATTCTTACTTAAAGTCTACTGTGGTCCCAACCCTCGGTCAAAACTAGACCACAATCTCCAACAACTACACAGAACAATAACCTAGCTTAACCATCTTACAACTTAACCCTTCTCTAATAGATACTCGCTTCAAAACATAGATATGGATAAACTTAACACAACTAGCTCTATTCACTAAACTAACATAAGACTTTCATTTTTATTTTTTACTTTAGTTCTAGCATGAGAATTTTAGGGTAGCTTTACTTATGTTCTACTGCAAATTCTGTTATATTTTGTTTAGTTGAGTTAAGTTAGTTTTACTTGTAAGCTTTTAAAAGACATATTACACACTAGACCTAGAAAGCTCACAGAGTAAATTTTTACTGGTTTTTAACACTTCCCATCAAACAAGGCTCGATTATAGTTTTCTAACTTATAACATCTATTAAACTTGACGCTTCACATGTAAACGGTGAAATGTGCACATGTACTTGTGCATTTAATAAGGATATTTTCAATAACTTTTGAAAATAAAGTAAAACAAAGTTACCTATTGTGCTTTTTGAGATTACTTCACTCACTTTCTTTTTTTTTTTCTCAAAATATTGGTCATGAAACGTGCAAATACTATCTTGGGGTTTTTTTAAGTTAAGAAATTGAAGGTTTGAAGAAACGATTTTGTGCACGGAAAAAGAGACTATGCTTGAAAGGTAAATCTAAAAAATATTGTGTTTATTTTTAGAAAACAATAATGTCCAATTGGTGTAAACTTTTAAATCTCCAGTTTCTTCTCGTTTACATAAAAGAAAGGAAGTATGACTTAATTAGGAAATGTCATTTTAGCATTTAATGAAAGAAACTTTATTAAAAGAAAGAACAATATGCCTATGCTTTGAAATTTATGATGGACAACTTGCAAAGTAATTCCTTATAATTTTAGAAAATATTTAATTATAAAAAATGAAAATGAAAATCTTTTAATGTATATAAAATGAAAAGATTATAGTATCTAATAAACATTAATTGATATACTACCAAAAAATTTATTATTTCAGGCAAAAAAATTTAAAAACGAGATTTAAGCTTCAAAACTTGTGAAAACAATTTTAAGTTGAAATTTAGTGTGTTGTGTTGTTATGAATTATTTCTAAACTTTTTTTAGTTAACCAAAGCATTCAAGGTTTTAATCCTTTAGTTTTTAACTCAAGCTAAGGCAAAAACTCGGGATCACATACTCTTCCCCTTAAAACAAGCTTTGTCCTCAAAGCGTAGGACATACTTGGCTCAACAAACAACTATGGATAAACATTTCTGATGTCGTTTCCAATTCTCATGTAACTTCCTCAGTTTGCAAATCTCATAACACTTTAACATGTCTAATCTCTTTGTTTCGAAGAGTCTGCACTTTAGAATTCAAGATCCGTGTTGGATGCTTTTCATATGTCAAGTTTCCTCAAGTGGGATAGGCTCCAACTCAACGATCTTATTAGGGTTAGGTACATACTTCCACAAAACTGACATATGGAAGACATTGTGTATGTTGGCAAGGTTGGGAGAGAGTTCTAATTGATACGCCAAATTTCTAACCTTTTCCAATATCTCAAAAAGTCCAACTTATCTTGGGCTTAACTTCCCTTGCTACCGTTTTATATAAACTTTTGATTGGTTTGATCTTAAGATACACATGGCCTCCCATATTAAACTCAAGTTCTCTTCTTTTCATGTCAGGTTAACTACTTTGTTGATTTTGCGCCTCTTTTATCTTTTGTTTGATTACTGCCACTTGAAGTTTGATTTTGATCAATTTGGTACTTGAACAAGTTTTCATAGACTTTTTTAATACCTTATTTTACTTACTTTAGATATGAAAAAAGTCATCGAAAAGTTTGTTCAGGTACTAAATTATTCAAAACCAAACTTCAGCTATAAAAAATGTCAACGAAAAGTTTATTAATGTACCAAATTATTCAAAACCAAACTTCAATACTTGATTGTTCTTTTTGCAAAAGTTCAGGTACTATTTTCATCATTAACCCATTTCTATTTATAGGTTTTCTCTTCTTCAATTATTGGTGAAGAGCAATTTAATTCAACGATGATAACATGTTGTCTAAAACACTTTAACTACTATCGAAAATATACATAAAAAATATCCCAACCAATAAGTTCTATCAATTTTACCTAACATATTTTAGAAATTCAACCTAAATCATATTATAAAATTTAAAAGCTATAATGGGATACATGATAAAATATGGACAAAAGTGGATCGATTTTAATATTACTTCTTAATATACTTTGGTATAAATCTAAGAAATATTGTAATATATCAGACTATGCCTTTAGTAGTATTTTAGTGAAAATGTCTTTGCTGATCTTTCATCTTGTAGTGATTTGTATTAATTCTTTTGTTTGTTGTAGTCTCACAAAAAAAAAAAAAAATGATACTTGATTACAATGTGTGTCGTTTCACTATGATGTACTGGATTCAAATGGAAGCTGGTTGAGAAACTTCAATTGATTAAAAGGTAGTTAAAAAATATTAATCACAATATAACCAAAAGAATTAATTATGAAAACACATATTTATCTACCTTATTAGTTATCAAATTGATTGGCTTTGAAAAAGTATGAAAGGAGATTGATTATACACAATGACTCAACATTGGAGAATACCTTTCAATCTAAATTATGTTAAGTCTCAAAACTTTTAATATGATGAAAGGAGAAATGAAGAAAGATAATTTGCAAACAAAAAAGATGGAGGAGAAAAAAGAAAACATATCCCCTATTGACTTTATAATAAAAGTGATCATCAAGAAAAGATTGTAAGTTGAAAGGAAGGCCAAAAGGTTAATATTTTATGATGAAGTATTAAGCCAACTATTCTAAAGAGAAAAATAATAATCTATTTTATGTTTGTTATGCTGCTTCTAAGACAAAAGAAGACATATGGTATTTTGATAGTGGTTATGTCAAGTACATGGTAAGTGACAATAATATTTTTAATACATAGATGCATCTATAGATTTTAAATTAAGGCTTCGCAATGGTAACTCAGTGCCTATCACAGGAAATGTATCATTTCCATTGAGATGAAGAAATGTATGTCTGATTATAGATGTCTTGTTGGTACTAAGTTTAGAGACAAATTTACTCTACGTTGGACAAATGATGGAAAGAGGATATTCCTTACTATTCAAAGAGACACTTGCACTTCATATGATAAAGGTGATAGGGTAAAGAGATTGCTAAAGTAAAGATGCAATGGCAAAGAGCTTTACTATTTAAAGGTAACATACCACAGAAGCATCTATAAAGACTGAACGAGTTGAGTAACTGCTTTGGCATGAGAGACTTGGCAATCCACATATATTTAATGGTTAAAGATTATATAATAGAAGAATATAATGTCGAATCTACCTATTAAATGAGTAATTTATTTTTATGAAGGCTAGATGCTTGTGAAGAAAAAAAAAATTATTCTTCACACACATCTCTATGTGTGGGCCCATGAGGACACTATCATTTGACAATTATAATTACTTTATTCTTTTCATTGATGATTGTGCTAGAACAATATAGGTTTATTTCATGTATGTAGGATCTAAAGTATTTAACATTTTCAATCAATTTAAGAATTTTATTAAATAAAAGTAAATATAATATCCAAACAATAAGTAGTGATAGGGACAAAGAATGTATCTCAAAGAAATTCAAGATGTTTTGTCATGATGAAGGAGTAGAACACCAACCCACAATTGGATACACACTAGAACAAACTTGTGCGTCAAAAAGGAATAATGGTATAGTAATAGAGATACTAGATCTATGCTAGAAGAGAAGAAAATGCTAAAAGATGTTACAGGCTAAAGTAGTGCACACAATAGTCTACTAATATATATCTAACTAAAATTGTATAACACAAAACACCTATTGAAACTTGAGCAGACATAAGCCATCAACACAACATCTTTCTTTTGGAAGTACTTACTATTTACATAATCTAGTAGTAAAGTGACATAAGTTGTAAGTGAAGATAGAAAGAGACATTCCTTTACTACATTACACAGTCTAAAAGGTACAGAATTTGCAAATTGAAAACCAAGAAATGTATCATTAGTAGGAATGTTGAATTTGATGAAAGTGTATTTCTAATAGGGCTAAGGAGAAAGTAGAGTATAGTATAAGAATATTTAGACTACAATCCTCTTTAGAATCAATGGGGCATTTCTTGGTTTTCAATTTGCAAATTCAACATCCCTACTAATGATACACTTCTTGGTTTTATATTTTAGTTGTTTTGTCCCTTACTAAGTGATATGAGACATTATTTCCCCATATTTAAATACTTCCACTCAAGTTTAAATGACTTAGCCCAATATTGATTTGCCTTTCAATCTCTTAGGTTTGTGTTCCTTGAGTTTTAGAGGCCTCACATCTCTCCCTTCTTCTCTTTATTTTCCTAAGCTTGTACTCTTCTTAGAACTTCTTTTCTTTAGTTTAGTAAGTTTCGAGTCAAAAATTTTTTTTGATACTTTTTTGTATCACTTTTTCTATATGTGCTGTATGGTAAGGAGCTTTGATACCATTTATAGAAGTGTAAGATTGGATCGTATTAATTATTGAAGTTATAATCTTATCTGAAATACCTAAGATAATTTTAGATTTACTATCATTTATATTTTAGTGATTTTGTCTTTTATTAGGCAATGACTGTTTATATTTCCAATTTTCCAAATAGTCATGAAGGCTTGAAAACTATCATGTTTAAAAGATCAAAGAATACGTTAGCATAAGTATATAAAAAATATGGCTCAAAAGTCATCTCATATGGTAGATTTGCTACTTATTGTACACAAGATGACTCATCAAAACAAAAATGTAACTACACAATAAATTAAGCTAACGATCAAATAAGATGGAATAAATGAAAACAACAATTAAATAGTATGACAATCCCTTTTGAATAGTTTTAGCTTCTTCATATAACAACTTTCATGCTTCTTTGTTAAAGAGGGGTAAAGCAAAATAAGGTTAAGTTTATCTTATACCAAGTCTATATGGCTTTGATTATTGGAAATCATTTAGGAGAGATTAACTTTTGTTTTGCCACTCAATAAGGTAAACAAATTAAAAAAGTTGTCAATAGATGGGACTTATTGCCACCAAATGATTCCACATAAGAAAATAGATCAAGTATTGAAGTAAGTTATCTGGCTTTTAACCATAAGAACAAGATCTAAGCCTTTTAAATAATGATAAATGTTACAAATAAAAGTTGAAAATTGATATAAAGGATTGGAAAATTGCAAAAATGACTTAAATAGTATGGTTTCAACATGTTAGTGTTAGTGGTTGTGCCCTCGGCCAATTACTAAGTATTGTTATGTCATGTGTATTTTAATTTAGAGACATTTTTATTATAAAGTTTGGTTATTTACTTTAGAATAAAAATTCATGAATAATCTATTGATTCTTGGATTCTCATTATTGTGAAATGATGGTGAATTAAATCTAATATGAGTTTTATTTGATGATCATGAGATGTTTATGTGTATAGAGATATATATAAAACTCATAAGTATATATTGGAGATCTATATATATTGGATTGAACCACTATGAGATCACTACATGGACCAAAACCATAAGTGATTCTCATAATAGCAATGTCGATATATCCTTAGACTTGAAATCACCATAGATTTCAACATGAATAATATTATGTTTCGACTGAATCAAACGTTGTTCTTAACTGAATAATTATAAAGGTTTTGATTGGGCATGATGTGAATCATGTAGAGGAGGTTGAGTGATTAAGATGGGATTTGTCCCTCTTTTTATGAGAGAGATATCTTTGGGCCCCTCGATAAGTGAGACTGACAAATGCATGGCTGTGTTCAAATGAATTAATAGTGTTATCAATTTCATTTGTTTTATCAGTTCACTTAGAGATCAAGAAACGACAAGATTGAACAATATAACGGTAACATTGTCCATGTCTTATATTTTATCTAGATATTGCGTGATAAAAAGGATGATGACATAAGTTATAGAACAGGTAAAATCGATCACAGATCTTCATTTGATTTGGGTAAACATAATGTCTTGCTAGAGGCCGCTTATGTTTTGTTTATTGAAAATAGTTTTCAAGTTAACTGCCAATATCAAATGAATCTATAGGGTCACACACAAAAGAATAAGCAAAAAAGGAACATGGATTTAATTTTAAAGTCCAGCAGGAAGAATAAATAAATAAATTATTATTATGAATAATAATTTAATTATTTTAAAAGATTTATTATCATGTCCAACCTTAATAAGATTAGGGGAATTAATATCAGTAAAAATACTAACATATTATAAATAGGAGTGATAGGATCTCTTCAAGGTTATGACTTTTCACTATCCCGTTAGACGGTAGAGAAAATCTGTAATCCTAACAGAGAGAAAAACACTGAGAGGAAAAACTTGATTCTTCCTGATCAATCTAGAAGTGTTTTAGATTGCGCTAGCACGCAAAAGTGATTCCTTTTAGGTATGCTTGTTCGTATGGATTACATAAAGGGCGCAATGAAATCATGGTGCCTTGTAGATCCGAATTACAAGTGATTGAATTTAAATCTTTGGATACAAAATTGCAAGGTATTTTTTCGGATTCATTCTTATTGGTACCTAATTTAATCAAAATACATGGATTCCATTTTATGGATTTGAATTTTCCGCTGCAGAATTTTATTTTAAATTCGCTCGAAACCCTATAGTTAGAGAGTAAACAAAAATGAGTACATGCAAAAAGAATTTAAGTTGTTTAGTATAATTAAATGTAGGATAAATATCTAATTTGATACCTAGAATTTGAAAATTCAATTTGATACGTAAACCTTAAAGTGACAAATTTAATGTCCAATCAAACTTTTCGTAGCTATTTTTATTACCTTCTAAATACCGTTTGCTCCATTTGCTGAAGTGGACGATATAACTTATCATTGAATTATTACTACTTCCTAACATCATTTAGAATTGATAGGCTATCTCTTTCATGTTAGGAAATATAGTAGACCATGTTAATGAGGTAGAAAAATAGCCATAAAAAATTTGATTGTGTAATAAGTTAACCACTTCAAAGTCTAAGTACCAAATTCAATTCTTGTGTAAAGTTCATGTATCAAATTTGAATTTCCTTTTAGATTTATTATTTTAATGTACATGGGATAACTCATCATATTTATATGTAACACAATAACAAACCCAACTATCAAACAAGGTAACAACAAGAAGATTGAATAACATCATAGCTTTTAGTATTTTTTGAAATAAGTTCTTCATCTTCTTCATTCTCACTTTGTTGTATTGATTAACTTGCTAGTTGAATGGACCCTATTAACACTTGATCACTAAACATTGGTTGGCTGCATGTTTTGACTGATAGGATGGTGCTTAATCATAAGCATTTAGCAATTAGCATAACCTTTTTTTCTATTTCCTATAAATGCTCGAAAATTTAGTTTTATATAAATTCAATGCACAAACTCAATTAGTCTCCATATTCACTCATATTTTAAACATACTAAGTAACTAAACATTTCATAGAAATCTTAACTCCACCTTCATCCGTACTCTTCAACATATTCCTTATATCTCTCAGGTTCTAGTTTCTTCCCATCTCATTAACCTACAAACTAAAATTCCCACAATGCTTAAGTACAATAAACCATTTCATCATGCAATAAAACAAATAGCTGTTTTCCTTATAGCTAAACTTCACCAATGCTAGAGCAATCCTTTACTCTAAGATTAACATCTACTATAAAAAAGCACCAAGAATCACTCGTCTCTTGTTATAGGAACAAGACACAATCATCGAATTCCTCTTATGGCTACAAGCTCTCCATAAAACATGATCTTACTTAATTTCATCCACCAATGCAATCTCAATAAACTAAGAGACAAAGCAATATAGGACAATATCACCAAATACCTTTACATCTGATTGATTTTACACCCCCCCCCCCCCCCCCCCCCCCCCCTCCCCCCTCATCATGCAATTTGATATGAATTCCACATAGACTATTGACTATTAACATTTTATAAGTTCAAAACCAATTTCTTAACAACATATATGCAACATACGTAAAGAACTCCTTTGTTTATCATGGACATGTAACATCCTAAAGTCCTTTGAATCAACTACCAACACATCAACAACTGCTTTGCAAGATCATAGATTTGCTCCATTCTTCTTTTTGTTACCTTTAACATAATATTAATATTAAAACTTAGCAAGATTCTTACTCACTACTTTTACAAATTTGTTAACTAAATTAGTTTCTCCATCAAATTCTTCAACTTCATACTTCACTCTTCATTGTGTAGATCATGAATCCCAAATACTTAATCTCCTTACATCATTAATTAAGTCTTAGCATATGCCAACAACCATTATGTCACTACAGCATTACTAGGCTTTGACTAATCTATCACCTTAACTATAATCTTTAGTTACCATCATTTCAACCTTGCCTCCTAACCTTTAAGATTGAAATATTTTTTTTTTCCTAATACTAGTTTGGTGGAGTATACATACCCCTTATGCCACTTTCTTAAGGATTTTAATTTAGATTTATTGTTGTGAATAAGAAAATAGAATATGATACATAAGACGTTGAAAACATTATTATTTTATCAAGATGACAAACTAAAGGTAAGGCTATAAAATGAATCCACTAGTATAATTCAATGAAGAATATAATTCTTGTATCAAGAAAATTTAAACAAAAAAGTTATTGACACCTCATGTACTAGCTAAATCAACCAAGAACACAACCTAATCGAATTGAGTAACTTGTTTGTTAAATGGACTAGTCAAAGACAATTGCTTGCCTTATGTCAAGTTCCCTCTTCTATATAGTTGACTGCAGCTCCATCATACTCATTTACCTTTACTCTGTGTTCTTATGTATGTTTAAGTATAAAGTTAAGATACAAAATCAACACTCTTATTTGTTTTCCCTTTATAAACATAATGAAAGCTTAAGAAAATGATTTCATTTTATAAAAGACAAGAGCAGGTAAACCATATTGAATCATATGGAAAGTAAGACTTAAATTTAATGGCATAAAAAGAAACACCAACATGTACAAGCTAAGTATTACGAGAGGGGTTCAACATATACAAATTAAGTAAAAATAAGTAAATACAATTATATAGTGAGGATAAAGGAAACTTTTTGCCATTTTAAAATAGGCTTAATGCTATATTGGTACTCAAAAATTTTAACTATTTGCATTTGACTTGTTGTACCCAAATGGACATTAAAGTGTCTTGATTACTATCTCTTTTGGTTATTTTAGATGAGAGTAAATGTGTGGTGTGAGTATTTAAATTAATTGAAAAATGCAAAACCATATACATAGAAACTAGTAACAATTTCAATGCTACATAACACAAATGTGGCATGCCATGTAATGGTTATATGGCATTAACAGGTGATACGCTATAAAAGGAGTAAATTACGCTAAGAGTATCAATGTTTAGGGGTAAATTCATTTAAGGTATTAACATTTCAAGTGGTTAAAAAGAGAAATCAACATTTTATAAAGTGAATTAAATGAGCTATCAATGTTTTGTAAAGTTTATTTAAGGTATCAACATTTCAATTAATTTTCAATTAGGTTTCCTTAATTTTCATTAATGATCAAATGTCAATACCTTATTTAACTCACTTAGCAAAATGTCGATACCTCTTTTTAATCACTTGAAATGTTGATACCTTAAATGAATTAATTTTCAAACATTGATTACTTTTTTTAACCACTTGAAATATTGATACCTTCTATGTAATTTACCTGAAATAAAAGATACATATCTTTATTGCTGCATAATTGTTTAACTATAATTAATATTTATGTATAGTTTTTAAATCAAAATCATTCAAAAACTGTTTGGCCATTCTAAAGCTTTTTAAATCTTGCATTGGAAGTCAAAATTATGTTTTTGTCAACAAATTCTATAAATTCTTCTTTTTCTCATTATTCTTCTTGTAAAACTTCATTCAGTGAGGCTGAATTGGAGAGTGCTTGCTGCTCCTATCATTGTTGTGCATCCATTGCTTGGGCTAGGTAAAACAACGATACCATTAGAATCGAACCAAATATACGGATTTCTTTCTAATGTTTTGGATTGCAGTTTGGATTGGATTCCCCCAAATGGATTACGATTCCATTCAGGTAACAAACCTAACTGCACCGTTTATTTGCACTGGACCACTTGAAAAATTAAAAGAAAAATAAATAGAAATACAAATCGAAAGATATACCATCCTCTAACATGGTGTGAGTAGAGAGGAGTTACTCATAACTCATATCATTGTTAATGTATGAGGTTAGTATATCTTAAACCAAGCAAACAAAGGACAACCAATGAAAATCACAAAGGATAAAGCAAACTCAAAGCACCATCTACTCTTGCTCTTGCATGCCAAACCAAAAGCTGATCCATACATCAAACTATTTGTGATGAGAAATAAATCAGAATGTATTTTGTTGTCCATGCCTCAACGGTTGGGTTCTTTAGTCATTTTCATCTCTTTTGATAAGGTTTATACAATCAAAATCCATGTGGAGTATAAGTAGGTCCAATTTATAATTTACTTTTATTTTATAATTATATATATAAGCACTTAACGATAATTAGAATTTCCATTTAATCCATAATTCAAATCCAATCAAACCATTATTTAATGATTTGAAAAATTTTTAATTCGAAAAAAATCATTATTTAATGGTTTGATTTTAAACAAAGAAAAAACGAACCATAAATTATGGTTTGGTTTTGTTTTTATTAAAAATCGAACCAAACAAATCCATGGTTACCTTTATCTATTGCCCAATATGCTTCATCTTTTAATGTTAATAATCGATAGCATCGCTTAGGGAAATTCTATAGTCCTATCATTAATTTTGATGAGACCGGTCCTGTTACTAATTTTGACAAGACCTGTCGTGTCACCATCCAACTACTTACACCACATTCAATCGTGATCGAATCACTAAAATAGTTAATATTCCATTCAACATATTTATTTTAACTGCTAGATTATTGACTGGACGATTCATTGACAAGACCATATAAGCTCCTCCTTGCTCAAAGTTCAATTGAATTTTAATTGTTACAATTGAAGTTTGTGACTTTAAATTACAAAAATGATCTAAAACTCATGAACCAAAGACAAATTTAATTTTTTAGTTTATATTCATAATAGTGATATATCCTAGTCTATATATTTAGTTTCTGTATTACTTATATCAGAAGGTCATAATGTTTAGTAAAAAAAAGTCCCACCGTTTGGGGATAAGTTCATTCAAGGTCCCAATGTTTAAAGAAGTGAGTTGATTTAGGTCCCCAGGACACATGTCAACTAGAGAAGAGTCTTCTGAGTTTTAATTAAATATTCTCTCCTATTAACACGTGTCCTTGGGGACCCAATTGACCCACTTCTTCAAATAGTGGGATCTTAAATGAACTTATCCCAAAACGTTGGGACCTTTTGACGTAATTCACCCTTTAGTGTCCAAATAAATCACAACTAACTCAATTAAATAGGATATTAGTTTGGATTAGGATATACAAGTTGTAAAGAGTTTAAAATATATATAAATCATTTACTTAGCCTAACTTATAGGCTAAGTGATAGAGCCTAATGAGTTCAACCAATTTATTAGGGATAATGGTACATCAAATGCTTATACTCTTAATTTTTTGTAATTTATTATCTCATCTTTCTATTTTGTCAAATTAGTGCGTATAATTTTAAAGTATATGCAATTCAGTGTCGTTGTTATAGAATATTTGATGAGCTTTTATTTTTTGACCATATAATGACAAACCAAATGTCCATCTATACTTTCACAATTTAATGCTACATCTTTAGATTTTGTCAATTTTTGGCCAAATGCTTGCTATTGTCCCATTATCAAAATAAATATCTATAAAATATTATTCAATAGAGCCACTACTTTGAAAGTACAAACACTAATTTTACAAAATCTAAAGATGAGACAATAAACTACCAAAAGGTAAAAGTAGAGGCGCTTGGCCTACACTTGTCCCAATTTATTGAGATGATTTAAGGAGATTTAGCTTGGTGGGTTGAGAAAATAGGTTGGAATAGTTTATCCGCATCTAACTTCTCTTAAGCAGGTCCATACATAAAGAATGGTAGCTATTAGTGTTGGCTTATAGCAAGCTCATTTGAAACCACCATGAAATGAGCTTACTCCATCTCAATAATTAATCACTGAGATGCTCTAAAGGTTGTTATTCACTAAAAGTGCTTGTAAATATTCAGCCACTCCATTCGTTTGGAAATTTAGTTGAAAGAGAAGATAGATAACATGCTATAGATAAATCTCTATTTACTAGGATCAAACAAGAAAATAATATGAATACTACTCTAATTACTTAAAAATTACAAGTTTAGTGTGTAAGGTTTCCTCAATCTCTCTTATCCATCACTTGTATATTTGAGATATTAAGACTACTTGTTCCTTTTTCCTATCATTCTCTGCAACTCATTTAATCAAGTGTCATCTCCTTATCAATACTCTGAAGTTATATGTAAAGTGTCATGGTCTAGGGCATTCAATAGCACTCTATAACCATCTAACACTTATTATCTTACCTATATAGTAGTAACTAGTAAGCAAGCCTAAAATCACTCAACAAGGGTTTGCACAAGAGCCTATATGACTATAAGCAAGACAAACATAACAAAAAATGGTAAATTACACTGGAAGTCCTAACGTTTGAAGGTAAGTTTATTTACAGTATCAACGTTTTAAGTGGTTCAAAAGAGGTCTCAACATTTGGAGAAATGAGTCAATTGAGGTCTCCATTGACACATGTCACAATGCAATAGGTCTTTTGAGTTTTAATTAAATAGTTCTCCGATTGACACAAGTCAACAAAAACCTTAATTGACCTACTTCTTCAAATGTTGGGACCTTTTTTAAACCATTTGAAACATTGATACTTTCAAGTGTCATTTACCCTAACAAAAAAAGATAGATAGTAAACAAATTAATATGCAAGCACACTTAAAAAAAAAGTGCTCTTTTATTAATAAACAATAGTGTGTAATGAGTTTCCTAGTCGTATAGAACATAGTGGACTTTGTAGGAGGAGACATAAATTCCTTGATAAGGTCATGCCTAAAATTACATAAGTAAAGAAAATATAGAAAATATTAAGTAGATGGAAAAGAACCTCCTGAACTACAAAAGGGACATTCTTACTATAAATAATAAAGACAAAAGGGGTGGGGTTCCGCAAAAAAAAAAAAAAAAAAAGAGTTACAGAAGCCTTGACACTCTCCTTTACTTAGTTTATTAACATCTTCGTCAAATTGCGCTTGAGCTTTACATTGATTAAGGGTTATTTATTGGTACAGATTTCCTTTCTGATAAAGGCATGGGGTCTTCTATTGCTTCCCAATTGTTGTCCTCATCTCCTCTATCCCTCTAGTTCATTAAGTGTTTAATATGCTCTACTCTAGTGTTGGGACCTTTAACATTACTCTTTGCTAGGATGTCGTCAATGACCTAACTCATATTAAAGTTTTTTTTCACTTACAATTGCTTAGATAGAATGCAAAAGGGGTCCTCCATGTTGGGAGAAAAGGGCTTTAAAGCATTAACATGGAAGACTGCATGACCTTTAACCATGTGGGTAGCTCCACTTGTATGTTACTTTCCTAACTTTCGTAATAATAGGAATTGGACCAATATACTTCTAAATGAGCCTTTTCTCCTTATTCCTGAACAACTTGACTTGCTTTGGGATAACCTTAATAAGGACTTGGTCACTAATTAAATTTTCTAGGTCAATGCTTCTCATTTACCACTTCTTCATTCGGTTGGAAGCCTTTTTAAGAATAATTTTGGCAACTTTAGAATTTTTCTTCCAATCCTTAGCAAAATGATATGTTATTGGGCATCTTCCAATGTGCGGTGAGGCCATTTTTGGGCAAAAGTGGTTATTGACCTATAATGATCTCCATAAGGCTCTTGGTAGAGGTCGAGCTCTACTAAATGTTGAGACAAGATTTGGTGATATCTAGCAAGTCAACCCAATTCTTCTAATAGACACTTATGAATTGTCGTAAATACTTCTTGAGCATATCATTGAATCTCTTTGTTTTTTCATCACTTTGGGATAGCAGCAAGAAGTCATGTTTAGTTTGGATCTAAAGATGCTGAATAGCTCGATTTAGAACTTCCTTATGAATCTAGCATTACCTATTACTCACAATGTTTTTAGGTATACCCCAAAACTTCACTAAATGCTTAAAGAAGAGTTAAGCAATTAAAGTTATGTTTGAACTCTTTGTCGTAAGGATAAAGGTTGAATACTTTGAAAACCCATCAACAGCAACAAAATTAAATGATTGCTCCCCTATGTTTTGTAGGGAAGTGATAAAGTCCATGGGGACGCTCTCCCTTAAGCAAAAAGGCACTAGAAGGGGCTCCGATAGCCCTATAGGTCTCTGCTTCTCAATCTTATCTTACTAACAAGTTAAACAAGTCTAGGTAGCATCTTTCTTCATATCTAGCCAGTATTAGCCTTACTTCAACAAGCTCATCGTTCTTTGCTAATCTTAGCTTAGAGCATATCATGATACTTCCTCATGAATTCCCTATTAAAGTTCGTTGACTTAAGAACATACATGCGCTAAACCTTAGTGTAGATCAGATTGCCTTCAACCCAAAATTTATGAGTCTTGCCTTCTTTAATCATCTGCTTCAAGTCGTAGATTATTGGTCTAACTGTTCTTTAATATACTCTTGTATATTTGTGGTGACTTAACTTGCGGATCATTGAGTGATTTGAGCGAGTGAAATTGAATATGCTCTTCTACTTAAGGTATATGGTACCTAATTTATCTGCCCACTACAATGCATGATCTCCATGTTAAACTTTGTAAGGAACTCCTACCATCTCACTTGCTTTGCAAAGAGCTTCAATTAAGTAAGAACATGGTTGACAATAGAATCATTTTTCTTCACTAATATTTTTGACCCTAGCAGACAATGTTTTGATGCTCTAAGGTATTGTTCAATGTCTAATAACTCCTTCTCTTGAGCTAAGTATCTGTGCTCATTGGGGTTTAATTTCCTACTCTTATGTGCCACTGGATAGCTCTCTTGCATAAAAAATCTATCTAAAGTAATGCTTGAGCAATTCGTGTGGATTTCAAATGGCTTGGAGATGTTCGAAAGGGTGATGACTAGCTCCTTACTCCAAGACTACGCTCAGTTCTTCTTCAAGAGACTTATGAGAGGAGCAACCTACTTGGAATACACGTCCACAAACCTTCAAGGAATGAGAAAAACTAAGAGACACTCATTAAGATAAGCCACTCTCAGACAACTTCCATCAGAATTTGCCTTTCCTTAATTTCATGCCTAAGGAAGTTAATATACTTTTGGGTAAATGCACATTTCTCACAGTTCACATACAAATGGTTCTTCAAAGCTTTTAAAAGACCATCTGCAAGTATTTGACATGATTCTCCAATGTCTTGCTATATACTACAATATCATTAAGATAAACCATAACAAATTTGTCCAAGTACTCATGGAACACATTGTTCATTAAATTCAAAATGTTATAGAAGCATCGGTAAGATCGAAGGGCATCACTAAGAATTAGTAGGTGCTATAACAGGTAACATAGGTATTTTTAGGCTAGTCACCCTCACCAATGCAACCTGATAACCTGAGTCATGATCTAATTTGGTGAAGCATTTAGTGCCACTCACTTGGTAAAAGTTGGTAATGAGAGGGATAGGATAATGATTCTTCACTAACTACTTTTTGAGAGCCTAATAGTCAATACATAATCTCGAAATCCCATCATATTCTTCTAAAATAGGATAAAGTCTCATATGGTGCTTTCAAAGCTGAATGAAACTTACCTTTAATAGCTTATCTAGGTGCTTTCTCAACTAAGTAAGTTATAAGGACAACATTTTGTATGAAGCTTTGGTCTATGGCTTGACCCTTAACATAAGCTCAATCTCATGATTAATCGGCCTTCTTAAAGGTAACTTCTTCGAGAGTTTGTTAGACATTACAACACTAGACTCCATTACATTGGCCATGAATTACCCTTGAGATCTCAACATTCCCTCCATCCTCTTTCTTTGTTAAGATAGTAAGGAATGTAGCTCTTGATGTTGGAGCCATCACTTTAATTGAAGCACTAAAAGTGTCATTGCTAATATTTTCCTACTGTTGTTTCTACTACTTAACCTTTTGCTCTATATTGGTACATAACATGTCTTATCTCCCATGAATAGCAAGCAATCTGTGGCTGGCATAGAGGCAACGTAGGTGTTCCATACAAAATCTATCCTTAAGGCTATTCTAAAGTTGTCTAAAGGAATAGCGGTGAAGTTGAGACTCCTACTGCATACCCCAACTTTCTCTTTTATACTGTTAGCAACTCCTTGGATTAGATAGCCTTAGAGTTCATCGTTCTCATGTAGCTAGTATCTTCTATCAACGTTAGCCCTAATCTATAAGGCTCGGGTACATCTATGATGTTGTGTGTGGCCCAATTCTTCATTATTTGAGAGCCATAAGATTTCTTTTGGACCCGTCCAACAATGCTCCTGCTGAAACTTGGACTCCCCACTCTAGTCTAACTTGCTTGCTAGAATTTCTACTATTGTGTTGTGATGACACACTCTTCCTTCAATATCATTGGTATAGTCTATCAAGCATTTTGATGTTGTCTATGCTTGAGCCAAGTTTACTACCCATTGTCTCTAGAGCATTACTGGCACTCCACTTCATTCCCTTTAGGAAATTAAATAGCTTGTCATCTTTAATCACACTCTTGGTGTCAAGTATAAGTGTTGAAAATTCCGTAACATACTTTTAGATGTCATCGCCTCATCGAAGCTCACTTAGCTTCTTCCCGACCTTGTATTCCACATTTTTTAGAAGAACTGAGTGTACAATTCAATTTTAAACCCTACCTATGTACTAATGTGTGTTGCTTCATTTTGAATCTACTCATATTTGGTGCACTACCGTAGTTTGGCATCACCAGTTGGAAACATTGCAATTATGGAGACCTTTGTTCTCTCGTTAGTCTTCCCAATAGTTGCATAGTGTTATTCCATGTAAAAGATGAAATTCTCTAACAATTTAGGCATCCTTTATGCTAGTGAATGCTTAGATTTGGCACCTTCATTATGTAGGAGATTAGGTAGAAGCATTTGTGATTGTTTAATCAGCAAGGTAATCAATTGACTCAACTCTTCTCTTCTCCTACTTTAACATTTGCATAATTAGCCATCTCATTACCTCACAACATTAGTTGACACCCGTGCCTCTTCTCTAAACATGCACATTATGACATGGAAATCATGAGCTAACTTGCTAACATTCGCATTAGTTTCTTGGTTTGTTGTGTCAAGATTTAACACTCTCATGGTAAGTGCCACCAAGTGTCAAGATGCTTCATGATTTCTATCATGCGCTCTTAGTGATGTCTATCTTCCTTATAAATTTCTCTTGTTTGTCATGGTTGTTACTTCTAGAATAACCTAGACTCTGATATCAATTGTTATGATTTTGAGCACTCAGTAACACTCTACAACTATGTGGTGATTACTATCTACCTCTATAGTAGTAACAAGCTTGAACCGACTCCATAAAGGTCTTCATAAGGACGTGTAGAATTGTAAGCAAAATAAACACAATAAGAAAAGATAATAGTAAACAAATTAATACACGGGCACATTCAAAAGGAAAGACATCCTTTTATTGTTTAGCAATAGTATTGTGTGTGTAAAAATAGTGTAAATTGAGTTTTCTTGTCATAAACAACCAAGTGGTGAGTAAGAGCTTGTATCCACATAAACCTTTCTATCCATTCTTATGCTTTGTGAGAGGAGATATTAAATCTCTTGAAGGGGATGCGCCTAAAATTACACAAATAAGGAAAATATAGAATTATACTAAGTACATGGAAAAAGACCTCTTTGCTGTACATAATGTACAAATATAGTAGAATCTCATTAAAAATGTTATAAATGTTGAATCCTAACACAAGGCTCTTAGCTAATGTAATATATGTGTGACAACTTAAAATAGAACCCCACATTAATAAAAGCAAGTGAAATAAGAAGATAAAGTGATGGATGAAAGCTCCATAGGGAACATGTTTTCGTGAAGCTTGACCCCTAAGATCTTACGAAATTAAGTAGATATAGCAAATCATCTTTATAAGAGAATATATATCAAAGGAGAATCCTTAAGATCAATTGATAGGCTAATTATTTTAGATTTTCTCGTAAGTTTTTGTTGATATACATCTCTCAAAAATCTTGCTAGGGTTGTTGAGCATTAGGTCCATAGGAGGCTTCTATGGTCCTGTCATTGTTTTTTACCGGGCTGGTCCCATCACAATCTACATTATCCATTTTTTTCTTAATTAATATAAGCCATTAATTATAATAAAACTTATACTCACTAGGTAACCTGGAGTTTTTTCTCTTTTTTTCTCTCTTCTTTCACATTATTCTAAACTCTATCACTCTGTTTTTCAATTCAAATTTTTTAAGGCATCTTTCTTCTCACCATCTTCTCTATTTCAACCATTCTTAATCTCTTTCTTTCTATTCAATTCTTTTCAAGGCTTATTTTTTTCTCTTCTTCTCTCACCATCGTTACACTCCATTGAGAAAACTACAATTAATTACAAACTAGTGTGATCAATCACATCTCTATCAAGCTACAATCAACTAGAAGTATACGAACCATTGCACACCAAAGTAAGTTTTTTTTATTGAATTGATCATTAAAATTAGTTTTGAAAACTATATTATGGAAATTAGGGCTTTTTAACACTAATTGATTGTATGATGTTCTTGCATTTTAGGGTTTATCAGAATATGCATTGAAAAAACCTTAGATATCCCTTAATATAAGAGAAGAAGAAGAAGATAGAGGACAAGCCTATGATATATCGTTGTCAAGTAAGAAAACTATATAATTACTTTTCTCATGCATTTAGATTGTAGACAACTAATTGTCTTTGAGTGATGCTTAAATTACACTTACTTATAAATATTGTTGTTTTCTATAAGTAATCTATTAGAATTTGAATCTTTTGCTGTTTAGGAGCTTGATGAAATGTCTCACTAAAATTTTTATGTCTTTCTTGTGTTGATTGATTTTAGGTAATCTAGCATGTTGTCATGTTTTTGTATAGGTTTTGTTTATGGTTATCCACAACATTTTAAAGATTAAATAAAGTAACTTTTTTTGCATAAATATCTTTAAGGATGATTTCACATTTTATGAGAGGTTAGGGAACTTCTAAGATTTTTCTTATGATATGTAGGGACTTCATACTTATGCTCATAACATAGAAAGATTAGGGCTTTGATGAAGTTTTAGTTGTCTTGTATATGTATATGTGCTATTTTGTAATATATTGTCATCATGGTGTTATGCACTCATACAATAGTGGTGGAGCTCTAGATGCAAATGTTCTGCTTTTGTTATGTTTTTGTCATGCTGTTTGCTTGCATATCTCTGTTTAAGAAAGATATTTGATGTGGTGATAGAATGAAACTTGGATATAGTTGTGAAAAAAATGATGGATTGTGAAGTAACTCTCTTCACAAATTCCATTCTTTTGGTGAAAAGATTCAAGACTAGTAGCTTCATTTTACTTCTTCACAAACAATTACAAGCACTAGAATTATACATAACGAGTTCTCCTTCATTTGTTTTCTTAAGATTTCTATCATATATTTGTTTCTATGTTATGTAATGACTGTTAGTTGTCTTTTAAAGATAAAAAATAAAATTTGGATCCATTTAACAATTTGTTACACATGACTAGATGGTTAGTATAGATTCTATCTCTAGGACTAACTTTGCTATACATAGTATGAAATGAAACTTTTGATTGCTAATTATTCATAATGATAAATTTAAACTTATTTGAGTGCATTTCCAATCACTTCAAAAAATACTATATAATGGAAATTGCTTGAAATAAACAACAATAGTGTTAAATTTCTTGAAATGGACAATGATGATCTTAAAAAGCTTGCTTGGTTTTGCCAAGAAGGTAACTATTTGAAAGATGAGAACTTTGAGGATTGGTCATGGGAAATGCTTCAATTTTAAGTTATGTCTTTATAAAACATGTTGACTTCTCACTCCTTGATTGCTTTTTTTCTTTTTTGATTATATTTTGCTTTCTCTCTATTTATCAGGTTGTTGTATTTATGTGGAATCACTTTTTTTTTTATTTATTAATTCTCTTCTTTATCTTTCACTAAGCCATGATAAAATAATAATAAATATCTCAAAATTAACCCTAGAGTTGAGGGTATCAGAAGACATATTGGCTTAAACAATTTATATCATATAAAATTCTGACAGTTGCAATGTACAGGCATCTACATGCACCATTCATCATAGTTGCAGTGTATTTTATTTTATAGAAGATTCATATATTTATGATTTCTAATTATGATTTCTTATATAGTTGGATTTTTGTGATCAATTGTTCAAAGATTAAAGTTTAAAAGAGGCTAATTTGGAACCTTTGCATATACCAATAACATCTTAGAGCATATTTATAGGGCATAATGTGCCTAATCAGTTAGCACGAAACGACTGGTTATAATATAACATTGTCAATAAGTTCGATAAGTATAGGGAAGACTATTAATCTATTTAACTTATGAGTCTGTTATATTTTGGAATAGTATGTGAAGTAACTTTTCCTACAAACATGTATACACGGTGACAATTGTGGGGTATATGTGATCAAGATCATGCATGTGAAAATTGTAGATGATAAGATTGAAGGGACAATAATGTGTATTTATTTTATAAATTCAGAACTTATGTAGAAGCATTTTCATCCATATACGCATTTACATTTTTGCTGATTTAGGTTGCTGAACATGGAGATAAATATAAGAATTTATATGATCTTGTTACATTTGATGGAAATAAGAATAGAGACATTGTTAGAGATACAACGGCAATCCACCATGCAAAAAAGAAGGAAAAGAAACTGGGAAGAATTCTGAAAAATTGTTAGAGGAGATAATATTGGTATATCAACATTGCTCCATTACTTCTATACATTAATATTAATAAAAGACGATGTCTTCAGGCCATGCACATAATTTTACCACTATAACAATTTTAATCATGTAGGATTAATTTGTTAAAACTATCTGTTTACAAAGTCTTGAAATTTTTCTATGGTAGACAACCAGGGGATGATGGTATATGTGGAGTTTTTGACAACTAACTGCCAACTGCTTTAAGGAGGCTCCCATTTCATTAACATCATTCTATTCAAAATTTCAAAAGGATGGTTTTAGCAGTCGATGGTTATCAACCTCCCTTGATTTCTCTAGATCAAGGTTATCACAGGCTAATTGAGGGGTCTGAGTTTGTTTGGATGCCCAGCTAAAGCATCCGTAAATGTGGTAGTTTATAATGTTAACTATATTTTATTAGGATTCATTTGATAACTTGTGCCACTGATTATTTGCTAAGCTACATAACTTATTACCTTAGTTCATTTTATGTTGAAAGAACTCATGAGAAAGTCAATAAGAGAAACACAAATTAAAATTTTATTGGGATGCAGATTAATGAAAGAAAGAGAGCAAATTTTACAATCTTAGTACTCTAAATTGCATTTTTAGTCTCTAAAGTTTGGTTTGTTAGATTATATATTATGTTGCTTGCAATGTTGACTTGCTATCTGAACTCTAAATTGCTTCATTTTCCAATTTTAACCAAAATAATATTCCCAGTATAATTGTAGTAATTCTCGACATGTTCATCTTCAACCCGACTTTTACATTTATTCTTTGAGACACCAAACAAATTCCGTTGAGTATAGTAAACTAGAAACAAATTTATTCAAATACGAAGCTACTTAAGCGAAGGTAGCAGCCAATGATCCAAGTTGAACAAATAAGAACCGACTGAACAGAGCTAGGCATAACTACTGTGCAATTCACCTTGTTGATCCAATCACGAGTACTTGATCTACTGAGTTACTTTTGTAAGCACAGATGTGAGATTCAATTCCAAGCTGAGCTTCACACATATAATACTTTTGTAATCAATTTTGTAACATTTTATTCTATCTTAGTTTTCTTTATATTTTCATATCAACTAAGATCTCAAGTATCGCAAGACGAGTTAGGAGTGCCCTCAAGTAGGGTAACAATCCTAAATTGTTTCTCCATTTTGCCAATCATACGATGGAGATGTTAGTAAATTTGTAAATGCTCTTGTGTGTTATATTAATATATACATTTGTATATTTTTATGTGTTAATAATATATAAAATTTCTAAATTTTCATAATTTGTATAGGATTTCTATTCTATATGCTATGTAGGTTATATTCGTATATGTATATCATATAATTCCTTATATATATAATCATATCATATATATATATATTATATAAGATATATATTATATATATGTTATAGTAACATATTAAATTTGTATATGTTGTTATATGCTACAACAATATATAAAATTTCTATATGCTCTTATAAGCCATATAGGGTATATATATTATATGTTATATAGCATGCATTTGTATTTGTATATTACGTATAATATTTTATATGATAAAATAACATATCATATGAGTATGCATATCTTATATGTTATAGTAATTTATAGAATTTAGTATATATATTTTATCACAATATGGTCATTTTCTCGATCCAAGAGGCATTTCATAATAGCCTCCAGGTTTGGGTGGGGGGTAGGTGGAATTTATAGTTCCATGAGTTATTTCACTACAATAGGAAGGAATTCCTCGTTCCAGTAGTCATTTCACTATATTGGGGGGAAATTCTTTGTTCTAGTAGTCATTTTACCAAAGTAAGGGGAATTCCTCATTTTAAGGAGAAAAATTTCATTGTTGTGGAGGCCTTTTTACCACAGTAGAGGGGAATTCCTTATGACAGAGACCTTTTTAAAAATGCATTGGAAAACACTCAAGAGGGGGATGAATTGAGTGCTTAACCTAAAAAGCTTAAACAATGAATTTTGTGCAATGGATCAAATTTAAAGTTTGATAATAGTAGATATAACAATAATAAAGTACTATAAGAAATATAAGAGAGATAAGGAAAGAAGATTCAAGCCTAGATATAATATGGAGTTCGGCTTGCTTCCTAATTTCTATGATCACATAGATCGCCTCCAATAGAGGACTGAACATACTTTATTAATTTCAAACACAAAAGCTCAAATAGAGCATTACACAAATTTTAGCACTCAAGAAATAAATGGTTTCTTCTCTTTTATAGTGCTCTCTTATATATTGCAAATACAAGAACACAGCATTAATTAATTTTCTCTCTTTTCGCAAATTTTGCAAAATAATGAACAAGAGTACAATAATAATGAGATGATTTCTGATTTGTTTGTTTGCAAATGAAAACACTAAAAAAAAAACTTACTTGATACTCCCAAGGAACGTGTATTTATAGACTTTAAAAGTTCAAGCGTTCGTTGGAGATAATGTCTGACAGATGACAAACATTGAATATACACAATAGTCACTTTATAATCCCACCGACTCACCGGTTAACCTTCTACCGGCTAGCCGGTCATAAAGATTGAATGCACTTTTTAAAAAAGACGAGTCACGCCTTGGATTTGAACTTGTTGCCTTGCATTTGATCGTTGTGCCTTAGATTTGAAACTCCTCACACCTTAGATTTGAACTCAATTAAGGCTATGCTCTTGCTTTATACCGATGAGCCGGTGCAACTCTTGCAAACATAAAAACAAAGCACACACACACAAAACATATATTCCTTGACAAATATTTTTCCTTATATAGATTATCAATCTTAATCAAGTGAAGTGTGTTCACAAATAGATTTACATAACTTTTGTTCTCATCAAAATCACATGTAGAATAATTTAGTTTAACACTTTTTACCAAAATAGGAAGGATTCCTTGTTCCAAAAGCCTTTTACTAAAGTAAGGGGGGATTCCTCGTTGCAAGGGCCTTTCAGCGCAGGAGGGAGGAATTTCTCTTTGTAGAGGCCTTTTGAACATAGTATGAGGCAATTCGTCATTGCATGGGCCTTTTCTCTACACTGGGGGATTCTTGTTTAAGAAGGTTTTTCACCACAATAGGGGGAGATTCCTCGTTCTAGGGGGTATTTTACTATAATATGATAGAATTCCTCATTACATGAGTCATTAGACCATAGTAAGGGGGAATTCATCGTTGCATGAGCCATTTTACCATATTATGGGGGAATTCCTTATTGGAGGGGTCTTTTCATTATAATGGGGTGGGATTCCTCATTTAGAGGGCATTTCACCATGGTGTCACTTCTCATTGCAAGGGCCATTTCACCTCACTATATGGGGGAAATCCTCGTTACAGGATCCATTTCACCACATAAGGGATAATTCCTTGATAAAGGTCATTTATTCTATTAAATTAGGGTTAAATTATGTTTAATTTTCCTTTGAATGAGCTTGAAGTTGAGGAATTGTGTACTTAATGCTTAAAAATGTTCATTTCAGGTTTAAAAAGATCAAACATCAACATGTGGATCAATTTAAACTAGAATTGATGTTGAACAAGGTATCTAGGCATGATCATGGATGTATTAGGGCCAGTGATCATTTCTAATGCATATCAAATGAATTAATAAGGGTGTAATCCTAGAGAAATAGGGAAAATGGACATAGTGGAGATCACGACCCTTGATACGGCCGTGATCTCCACTAACAATACAAACACACTTGATATGACCGTTATATGGAGGAGAGAAGAAAATCACAGCGTTGATCACAACCCTTGATACGACTGTGACCAATAGGGTATCTAATTGCAGGTTTTCAATATAAGCAAATTCAGCCGTGATTTTATGTTAATTTTGTCATCCGAGAAGTTAACGAACTTGGATACGATCGTGACCTACCTTGGATTACTAATTCCAAGGAGATAACAGTTTGTGATAGCAATTGCTCCTTGATATGTTTTCATGACTATTGGATTAAAATGGCATTTTGAAAGGGAATGATGGTTAGCCGAGATAATGATACACTAATTTGACATGTCTGGTCACCTATGACATATAGAAGATCTAAACATGACAAAAAGGGGAATCAATTGGTACACACAAAACCATGTGAAAGGGGAGTTTTTTTTTCATGTTTCCATTTTATTTCATTTTAATTAATATTTTTTTTTGTTGTATCATGCATGAGTAGTTGTTAAGGACTTGTGTAGCCTGTTTTAGTATGTAAATACATAGATGAATGCCAATTGTTATAGAATTCATTAATCTCTATAGTGTTTGAAGTATTCTAATTCCAGGTAGTGCACGACTTAGATTAGATCAGATTTTCATGGGATGCAATTGAGAAATCTACCATGGAATAGATCTAGACTATAGAGAAATTTTGCTCATAATGCCTAGAGACAGGGTTGTGAAATCTTCTTCATGTAATTTGAAATTACCTTAGGATCATGTTTGTAATTCTATCTTAGTTAATTGTTAACTAAGAAGAGATTCCAATAAACAAGGCTAGAATTAGGGTTCAATAGACTTGAAAGAGATATTGATCTAATTCGCATTAGGAAAGACACAACAAGTAATAAAGTTGTATTACATATTAATTCGTTGGTGAAATAAGTTGATGTGTTGTTGATTGTTAGAGTAATGTTCAATTACATACTATTATAGTTAATATAATTGTAGGTAATAATCAATTTAGTTAATATAATCATTTAACTCAATTTTATTGGTTAGATAATAGGAAAAAGGTGAGTGATAAAACTTGCCAATATACCCAAGGAATGCGACCCTATATTTCAGTCATATACTATATGCGATAATACACTTGCCTAGCATTGACCAGATCATAGGAAAGAGATAATAGGATATTGAATTATTAAAACTCGATCAAGAATAGTGCACCATTCCTCGTTATAGGGCCATTTCACTATAGTAACGGTCATTTCCTCATTTTAGAAGCCATTTCACCAAGGATTGAACTCCTTCTTCATGGGGTCATTTAAGCATAGTAAGAGGAAATTCTTTGTTCAAGGGGCATTTTATCACACTAAAGTGTTCTTGATGTAATAGTCGTTGTACCACATATGGACTTGGTTTCTTATTTATTGGTCGTTTCACCACACCAAGTCCATGACTTAATTCCTCATTGTTTGGGCTATTTAAACATAGCAGGGCTAAATTCCTCTATGGAGTGATGATTTCACCTCAAGTAGGGCTCCATCATAATAATGTCAATTTCTTTACCTTATGTTAATTTCATTAAACAACTTACCAAAATAGTGTTGCACTATTATCATAATGCTCATTTTTCCATAATATAACTTGATTGCTCATTCTAAGCCACGTTTAGCATAAACCTCCATTTTCACCAATATAGGACTTGATTCCTTATTATAGAACTTCTTTCATCATAATACAACCCAATTCCTCATTGTAAGCTCATTTCAGCACGTAGTTACCATTTTCATCATAATGGGGTTGAATCCTTACTATAATTCTAGTTCACCATACATATATCGTATTCGTTATAACATGTCTCAATTACTCATTATAAGGCTCATTTTACAACTTAAGCATCGTTATCGTCATAAAACAGACTAAATTCTTTGTTGTAAGACTCATTTCACTTAAGTATTGCTAAATTAATCATTACAAACTCCTTTCACCATATCATTGCCATTATAACCATAACTGCACTCAATTCCTAGGTGTACGACTTATTTCACTAAACAAGACTATTCTTTGATAAAATGCTCATTTTACAACATGGCACCATTTTCACCCTAACATGACTTAATTGGTTGTTTGAAGGGCCATTTCTATATTTCAAATGCATATTTTTGAAATGAATTTATAAATAAAAACTTTGTAAACTTTTATACATTTGTATAATATTTATGCAATTTATTGATATATAGTGTTCCTTATTCATATTTGATAGTAATTGTAGGCTTAAGTGTGATATGCTAATTAATTTAAGAAGAAAATGTAGAAACACCCCTTAAACTTTAGGGGTGGCACGGATTGACCATTGAACTTTGAAAACGTGGTTTTTGACCCATTAAACTATAAACAATTTGCAAGCTTAGGAAATCCCATCCTTTTTCCATGCATTTCCTCGTACATTTTTCGTACAAATCCATAGAAACGTTGTACAAAGTAGTACAAATTGTGCACTTTTTGGACGCAAAGTATAAAATATCATAAACCCGCAAATTGTTTATAATTCAAGGATAAAAAATCATTCTTTCAAAGTTCAAGAGTCAATCTGCGCTACTTGTAAAGCTTAAGAGGTGT
Source organism: Combretum micranthum (assembly GCA_024138025.1). Lineage (NCBI taxonomy): Eukaryota > Viridiplantae > Streptophyta > Magnoliopsida > Myrtales > Combretaceae > Combretum > Combretum micranthum. Next base: position 797,444 of record JAMXBD010000506.1, read on the forward strand.
TTTTGCAGTTAACGCTTAATTTAGTTCTTTACAAATCTTACAAAATTAAGTGGTTTAACTCAATCTAGATAAAATATATAGTTTAATATTTCTTTTCAAGGATTAAGTATGCAATTGAATTGTATGATATAATCATTATTTTTCAACATTGAACATTAAAGGGCCTTGTTCATCTCTATATTACTAACATTTGATTATAATAGTACACTTGGTAACTTGAAAAAAATTGTTCATGAAGGTTGAACAGTAAAATGTCACATATATTTGGTTTATTGATATTTGATCATGATTACGCAGTTGAAATAATAATTCTAATTATTAATTTTTTTACAAGCTTTAAATAATTATACAATTTAATTCATAATTAAAAACTTCTGTTACACAGGTTAATAATTTATTTTTTTTTCCAAAAATCTTCGTAAATATACACTACAAGAAAATTAACCTTTAGATATAGAAATTCTACGATAGAAAATGATAGAACAAGTTATATTTTTATAAATAGTATAAGTGATGATGGTTTTTATGATGAAAATTTATGTTTAGAGATAGAACTTTTATATCTAAATCTTAGTTTTCTTGTAGTAAAAAATATATAATAATTTTTCTTCAGATTTATTATATTTAATTACTCCCCCTTTTCAATTCTATGGAACTTTAATTTATTCCTCTTTTCACTTTTCCTCCCGTTTTTCATTTACTTATGTCCCCACAACTTTTACTTGTTCCATTTTCCATTCCACAAGCCAAAGAAATTTCATTCGGTCATTTATCGTTTGAATACTGTTTATTGCCGTGTAAAATTTTCCTAGGATTACAATTAATTTACTATATTTTTATAATTTGATTTTTGTAGTTATGTGTCTTTAATACACATAACTACCCACCCATTAAAAGAGAGCACATTTGCTCCCATTTAGGAGGATGATATGGTTTTGTTTTTGGATAAATTGTATTGATCATGTCTGTGAATTTCGTAAGATATATTAAGATCTCATTTAAAAAAAAAAATCCCATTGGTTTTCTCGATCAACGGTGAAATAATTCACACATTATTTTTATATCATATAACATCAACATTATTAGACGATCACAATAATGATGGCATGCAAATAATACAGATTGTAATAAACGGAAGGAGATTTCTCAACCGTTCTTCCTTTTCCCCTTTTTTCAACATGATTGGGGGAAGATCAGCCCCCGAAATTCACGATTCAATATGATTATAATGTATATAGTACGAAAAGGCAAGGAAAAAAATAAAAAAAGAAAGGAACCCTGTGATTTCCACTGGTGGGGCGGATACTGACATTGACATTGAATTTAATGTACGATGATTGAAGTAGTTCATAATACACCAAGCTATTCGGAGTCAAATTTTCAAGAATTAATGAGCAACCATGATGTCTTCTATTTAGCACTAAATAAATTTTTTATTCAAGGAATAGATATTTTATTGCATCGACTTTATTGTCACCAAGAGGAAGATGTTTCCTAATTTTCCTACCCCACGGAGATTTCTTGAGTTGGGAGTCTTCTCTGTAATTTCATTTTCCCATTAGAACTGAGTCTCTTTCTAGCGTGTTCTAAGCATACCCAATTAGTTTGGATCGACAGTCTTCTTTCTGATTTAGTTTAACTTTTCCATCACAGTTCTAGATCAAGGAGAGTTGGGGAGGAAATTCTAGATGGAGAGAAAATTCTGTTGCCTTTGTTAATTTAGTATTCAACCATTAAATATGATATATGAGTATTAATATAATAAATATTTCAATAATCAAATTTACCGCTCAGATACTATTATTGATACAAGTGCTATAGTATAGTCATAATTGTTTTTTGGCTACTGTATATTCATAATTGTTAAAATCTCAAATTAGTCATATGATTCTACGAGGTTATAATTTTATAATTTTTTTATTTAAAATGAATGTGAAATCATTTAGGTGCAAACTATAAATAAAATTATGAATTTAAGTATATGATTATAAAATTTAACGATTATACTAATTCTATATAATTTTATACAATTCTATTGTTGGTATACATTTCAATGATTAGTTAATCGCGAATTTGATAACTGTCAAATAAGGTATTTGGTATTGTATTATTTAATTTTCGGGTGGGAGGCACGTATAAATAACTCAATTGGTGATTGAACACTCACATATTACCACTCTACCTGATTTTTTGACTTCTGTGGCGTTAGACTTGATACGAAGTTTCCATTCAGGCATTTCGTCAGGTTATTGACCAGCCAAATATTAAAAGATTACTGGCCCGTGATACTTATGTGAACGTGAAAATCAAGTTAAATGTATTCTCCTCACCAAATTAGAAGTTCAGTTCATGTTTCCACTCTTCAAGGGCTTATTTTACCAATTTTCTTTTATACAAAATTAAGAAAAGAGTTCTTAGATAATTAAGCCCACATTCTAATCCCTATATATACATATATATATATATATAGTTTAGATAAATTATTCTTTCTTCATTTAGTTATAGAATTGATGATGAGTATTGAGTAGTATAATCTTTCCTCTTGATTAATTTCTTTTGTTTTAAATGTATAAGGATCTCTATTTCATAAAATAAAGAAACATTTTATTTTCAATATTTATATTGGGCGTATATTTTTAAAACAAGCTATCTTCATATTTTCTCAAAAAATTATAATTATCATTTCACGTCCTAGATATAATTAATTAAAATTATACTTGATTAAATAATATATATTCTGAACATATAATATATGATATTTCTTGTATATTGTAATATAATAATATAATAAAATAAACCTTAGTAAGCTATAATAAAATATATAATATGTGGATTATAACTTTTATATATTATTAATTGTTGCACATTAACTATTTATATTGCATGTTGGGATACTATGTTATACAGATCACTTCAAAGTGTAATTTCTAGTCCTTGTATATAAGGTGTTTGTTACTTTTTCATAATATATAAGCAATTAATATATTTTAACCTATATTATAAAATACACTATAGTATTTCATAACGTACTAGGCACCTATATAAAGCATAAACATATGTTACGATAAAGTGCTTGTGACGAGTTTAGTATCGTGTGTGTATGTTATATATATATACACACACATATACATATATTAGTATAGTTATTCAAACTAATGTTCAAAAGAAAAGAAGAGTGAAGATAGATTATTTAAGATATCATAGTTGACATCTTGCCTAAAAATTACAACAAAAGACGGGTTTCATTGCATAATCCAAGATTGATAGAGCTGCATTCTGTGTCCATTGCTCTAAGAGCTTTAAACTCCCCATAAAAATTGTCGTTTGATAAGTCTTGTTCTAACAAAGTTAACATATACAAGCGGAAAACAACAAACAAAAAAATGTCGTTTCTTCTTCCTCTGATCTTAATCTTTCTTTCGAACTTATTTGCAACTGCTTTATTTTCTTGGGCATAACTTTAATAATCATTTCCTAATATTATATGTCGGGTGTTATGTGTATAAAGTATGTAAACATTAATGAAATTTTGATATATGCGGCGTGTGCAAAACATGACTTATAGTAGTTTTAGAATTTGCAAATTCTATTATAGTATAAATATTCCGTGCAAGGCATTGGAGACTGCAGGTCTCGCCTCTCATGGATTTATGAGTTGTAGATAGATAACATCACAGTTTTGGAATCGAACCGAATCGGAATCGGAATCTTCGGTTCCGGGTTTTGAAATTAAGAAATCGGAATCGAAACCATCTCACACGGTTTTGATCTGGTTCTATGGAACCACTGGTTTCCGGTTCTGGTTTTGGAACCATGGAACCGTCTTTTAAAAAAAGTAGACAAAATAAATTTTGAAGTTAAAATAATTATTGAATCTAAAAGTATTAAATTATTTAACCAAAATTTTTAAAAATTTATTTAGAATTCACATTTAGATGTATACAAATACATTCAATATCAATTATAATTAGTATTATGATATTGTAAAATACTTTAAAAGATAAAAAGAAAATTATAATACAAAAAAGTCTCACATTATTAAGAAAATGAATTTTGCTTTTAGGAAAAGTTTATTTAAACTAATTATATAGGATTTTAAGTTATGTTTATTTGTCTTATTGATAATAACATATTAAATATTGTGAATAAGTAATAAATTTTATTATTTATATGAGATAATTTAAATATTAATAATTATGTATTTAATATCTTTTATTTTCTTTTTTTTTCAACGGAACCGGATGAAACCGTCGGTTCCACCCATTCTAGGCGAAAGAATCATCTAGGAACCGCGAAACCGGTGGTTCCATAACCGGTTCTGGAACCGACCAATCGGTCCGGTTTGTTCTGGAACCATTGGTAACGATTCAGGTTCGCTTTCTAGTTCGAAATCGAATCATGACTATGTCTAGTAGTAGATTTGGTTTATGAGGCAAGACCGATAGCTTTCCACTTCCCACCTTTTTTGAAATTAGGATGAGGCCACTCGCCTTATCCCAAAACCTTAATAAATATCTGCACTTCTTTTCTTCTTCCGTCAGTGTGGCTCAACTTTATAGAAGGTGTGCATCTGTCTCTCTCTCATGAATATCTCTCAAAAAATGGCACGTTTTCTTTCTCTTTTCCTATTTTTTTTTTTTTGGAAAAATTTCTAGTGTTTTGTTATGTGTGTGTTTCTATAGGTGATATGAAGCTTGTGTTTGAGAATTTTTTAAGATTATTTTCACATATATAATAAAAGTATTGTCTTTGAAAATCGTTTGAACTTTGTGAATTGTGTTTTAAACAAACGATTAGGTTAGTTTGTTAAAAATTTCTTGTTATATATAAATACGTATGCATGAATGGTGTAATTAATATGGTGTGTATATTATCATGTTTTGATATGTAACGTACTAAATGCAATTATGTTTACATATAAATTTGGTGTTGCTTATAGTGTTTTGTACATGTTAGTATACAAAATATGTTATCTATTAACAATTCCTAATATATGGCATAGTATGTGTTTATATATAATGTTGTAATGTTATTAGTTCTTTGGCAACTTCAAGTGGTAAACATTTAGTTTAATCCAAACATGTAATCATTTAATAAATGTCACTGTGTTTATTATTTCATAGTATAGTTTTTTTTTTTTTTGCAATACAATTAAATTTTCAATGTGTACTAAATTTTCAAAATTTAATAAATTTTTGTTAGTAATTTTGTGATAAAAAAATGAGTTCATTACTAAAATGAGTAACAAGTTAATGTTAATAATCTTGACAATTAAGCAACTAGTAGGAAAAAATTATAGGTAGGTAATCGATATAGTGGGTGATACTCTTTAGTAAACTAAAATGTAAGACAGCAGGACATAGTTGGCACATTATTCATGACCTAGCATCTACAGAGTAAATAATAGGAATCTAGGGGAGTTAGGGTTAGAAACGGTAGTGAACCATAAGTGGGCATAAGAGTCAATCAGATGCTTATATAAGGATTACCCGAACTCCTTGTGGCATACTGTTCAAATTATCGAGTATCACCTTATGATAAAGGGAATGACACAAATGTACTAAAGGTGGATTTTTCATGGTGAGATGTTGGACAAAACTGATGATGAAGGTAAGGTTCCTGATAATATAGGTGGGGATGATGGTAATAATCCGAATGTCTATCCACCATTCAATGACCAAATTGATCAATGACTTTAGAAGATTTAGTTGTCAATATCAGTGATCTAGAGGGAGATGATATGAATAGTAAAGACAAAAGTAGCAAAGTAGAAGGAAACAGGTGGACAAAAAATGTTTGAAAATACAATATGCCTAGTTCCTCTAGGTCGTACCAAGTTCTTGATGATGAATTAAGGGTCTGTTTGGATGGTCTATTTTTCATTTGTATCTATATCTACATTTGCATCGAAACAATATGTGTAAATATGTCCAATTTGTATCAATATTTTATCTATGTTTAATCTATTTGATCTTTTAATGAAAACTGCTAACTATTATTATAAATATCTATTTCTTGATAAATAATCTATTAGAAAAAAAAAGTTTAAAAATAGTGTTTGTATCTATAATCTGCCAACAAACAAATAGACCCTTAAAAGCTTGATGAAAAATAGTTTGTCAAAAGTTTCAACAATTAACTTGCATTTATGAAGAGTTTGTCCATAGATGATGACCTATTGCCCTCTTCATATTACAATGCCAACAAGATGTTAAGGGAGTTTGGAATGGATGTAAATATAATCCATGCTTGCTAAAATAATTAAGTCTTGTTCAAGATAGAGTTTTCAAACCTTGATAGCTTCTCGCTGTGTAGTGAAATCATTGAAAAGTAAGGGTAGGTATTGGTGCAAGGCTTGCTTCATTTTCCTTTAATTCATATATGGCAACCCTTATTTATGTGTAAATAGACAATCACAAGGATGAGATGGCACAAAGAAAATTACATAAGTGAGGTAGGCATATTGAGACATCCCATAGACTTTGACCAATGGAAGATATTGGAAAATAACATTAGTAAGTCAAGTGTATTGCTACAGAGTTCAACCCGTACAAAAACATGAGCACAATATATAGCGTATGGGTAATGATCTTGTTTTTCTATGATGTTCCACTAAGGAGATGCATGAAGGAACTATATTTGATGACGTCCCTCTTAATTTTAGGTCCCAGATCTTCAAGTAAAGATATTGACATGCACTTATAGATCCTTGTGGAAAAGTTAGAGGAATTGCAGGTAGATGGTGTTATGACGTTGGACATAGAGTTAGGTTAAACATTCCAACACATGAAGTCTTTCCTTTTTTTATGTAGTTAACTGCTAAAGAGTTTCATATGAACCTATTAGATTCATTAGGGAATACCATAATCCTTACACTCTACAAGTTAGAGACGATATTTTTGTGTGCTCTCTTTGATATTATAGTCTACTTAACTATGCATTTGCCAAGTGAAGCACGCATATGTGGCCTTGTTTAGTATTGCTTGATGTATCTAGTAGAGACGTACTTAAGAGTGCTTAAGGGAGATATGAAGAATAGGGCAAGACTGGAGAGTTCCATCATGAAGTGAAATGTTGTTAGGGAAAGCATTTAGCTATGCTCTCTCTACTTTGAAAACATGGGTTTAAGAATAAACACGACTCATCAGTTACAGGATAACCCCTTGCTAGAAGGTTCTGTTAATTCTATTTAAACATTTTCACAACCTATGTGACCCTTAGGCGCGTACATGTTAATAGAGATTAATAGTGAAATTAACAAGATAGATTTAGATGGCACAAAACAATTGTGAGGAGTTGTAACCAAATGTGAGGTAACTTGTTTCATCCTTTCATTTCATGTACACTTAATGCTATATGTTATGGTCAATGTTAAACTAGTTAAGATCAGGAAGTTCAAGCAACTACTAATTCAAGCAACTACTAAATGCATGTAAAGCATGTAACATAGGTCCACTCATGAGAAGGAATTTCCTAAAGTAGTTTAGAAATAAGGTGAGCTCTGCCTTTCTGTGTCAAACAGCTAGTACATTAGGATCTAAGTACTAACGTTGGTTCAAATTTTACAGATTATGCAACTCAAGTCTACTGTCAAGCCACAGATATCTAATGAGCTGGAATCTTTAACTTGGGGCTTGGATGTTCACCAATACATTTGCAAAGCATGCATAGTCAACAAAGTTCGGTATAACATGGAATAGTGAGAGGAGACCTTAAGATCATAGAATAGTGGTGTGTGTAAATAGAGAGACCACAACCTTTTATGGCATATCTGTGGACATCGTTCAATTCAATTGTATAGGGTCCTAATACATTTTCATATTCAAGTGCAGTAGGTCCAATACCAACCAAACAAACCTAAAAGTATTAATGGTGATCTTATCTTAACTAGTGCATGTAGGATGCTATGTTAATGACCATATCTACATTCTTGTAGAGCATGCCTTGTAGGTTCTCTACTAGAAAGACCTTGACAAACGTTCTAGCGATTGGAAAGTCATCTAAAAGGTGCACCATTGTCACCTATTCAATTGAGGTCTTTTCTAAACCAAAGGGCCTAATGAAGATGAGATAGAACATCAAGCTACTAATGATAAGCCTTTTTAGCAAGTAATTGCAAGACCTTGGAATACCGATTGATTGCATATTAGTTTCTAGGAAACTTGGTGTGCTTACTCGACCTAAGCGAGGGTCTTAGTGGTGCTAGCAATGATGGTGATGATGCCATCCCCGTATATAATAACAATGATGATTAGGATAGCTGATAAGGGTAATTGTGTTCTTTTTTAATATGTGAATTTGTAATAAGATAGTCATGCTATAATTATATCATTGCTTTGCCATTTATGTCGAGACTTGTATATTTTTCTCTATCTTTCATGCTTGATGGACTTGATTTCACTATGATATATTAGTTTATTTCATTGCTTTGATAGTCAATTTTTTTTTTATATTTATTAGAATTATTTATGTTAATGTTTCAATTTTAAAGTGAAATTATATATTATAATATGTGATATATAATATATAAATTATTTATATATAACATCATATTATATATACATTTACAGATATAATAACATGTATAAATTATATTATAATTATATTATATACTAATTATCTATAGACTGAAAAAAAAAAAAATTAGCACCCTATCAGTGACACTTGTTAACTTGTAGCTAATGTTGGCAAAAGTAGTGAGTCTTGCCTCATATGGCACCAACCTCTGCAAAGAATAGAGATGGGTCCATAGTCAAGTGGATTCATCATTTTTTTGCCTATTGAGGTAGTTTTAGGCTTTTTTAAGGAACAAATTTTAATATACCAATGGTGTACGTGTAAAAATTTCGTCAGGACTTATTAAGGTTATACAATAAAACCAATCGAAACAAAAAAATTCGTTTTTTGAAACTATTTGTTCATGGTTTGTTTGAGGAAGTGTAAATGGTTCATGGTTCGGTTTGGGGCCTCGAATCAAACCATATGGTTCGAGATGAAATGAACGGTTTTACATATTTAAAGAAAAAAAAAAGATCGAACATATCATTTTTTCTTTTAATTATTTTTAAAAATTATTTAATTATTTTTATTTATATTTGTATCCTCCATAAAATAGAATTTGTTTATGTTATGTTTCGATTGTTGTGGTATATCTATAAATAAGCTAATTTTGTGGTCTTAGCTTTAGTGTTTTAAACATTTTTTCCTTACTTTTACATACTAATTAGTCTAATTTTATTACCTAGTTATTTATTAGTTTATATAACAAATATTGTGTTGATTAGACGTATGACAAATTGATGTTTGCACCTTATAATGGGACATTATATTCATATTTCATTGAGTCAATATATCATTGTAATTCATGATAATTCAAGAGAATGAAACTAATATAATCGTGCTGAAAACTTAACAAAACCGTGAACTAAATCGAACCAAACTAAATTTTGGATTCTTTTTCAAAATGGTTCAATCCACAATTTGTTTCATAAAGAGTAAATGGTTCAAAGTTTGGTTTGGCCTAAATCGATCCAAACCATTTTACATATTTGAAAAAATAAAAATTCAAACATATTGTTTTTTCTTTTAATTATATTATAAAAAACATATATATTCTTTAAAGCTTTTCAAACATGTGTCTTCATGTGATTAGAATTATATTGGTCGTATCATGTTTTGATTCTTAAGTTACATCTAAAAATAAGTTAATTTTTAGGTTTGACCTCTAATATTATGAATATTTGTTATTTTTGTCTTCTTGTTAGTTCATTTGTATTACCAAGTTACTTATTGATTTATGTATTGAGTTGGTAATGTGTTAATTAAAAGTACAATGAATTGAAATTTGTACCTCATATTAGGCATTATAAGAATATTGGGTTTTAAAAACAAAATTCTTATCTTTGAAATGAAATTTTCATTGCAAAAATCATTGTCGCTTATTTTTTTTATAGAAATATAATTGCTTTGTCAATTTTTTGTTGCAAAACTTTTATCTCTAAAGATTATTTTTTTTTTTTTGTAGTGAATAGTGTATTTTAAGTCTATTGAGTCTAGTATATTGATATAGTTTAGAATAATGCAAGAGATTGGTTAGTATACAATTATAGTTTTATAATAAATGAAATAATCTTTCCCTGCTACATATTTTGGATGAATAATTATTTTCAAATATTAATATTTGTATTTGCATTGCTGATAAAAAATATGTAATTGAAGTATAGAATGTATTCTATTTTTAGAATATAAAAATGGTTATAATCACAAACTCAGTTATTTCTTTTTTATTCCAAAAATTAAGAATTGAACCATTTGGTTAGTGAAAAGCTGAATTATGCCACGCTTATCCCTATGGACTTGTATATGATTGTGGTTTTATGATGGATGAAATCTCTTATTGCTATAAATCCTACATATTTATTTGGGTAAGTAATTAATTTCAAATATTAATATTTATATTTGAGTTAGTGATAAAATTTTGTAATTGAAGCCTCCCAATGTATTTTCATTTTAAGAATATAAGAAAAGCTTAACCACACCGACCTATTATTTTGCGGTTTGAAAAAATTACAAACATAACTGCATAGTTATATTTTGTGGTAGGGTTGCTGCAGTTGATTGTCACATACGATAAACGTGGCATTGACTTGAGAGAAGTCCTAAATTGATTACACGTGTATTGATATTGCAGAAAGAGGCATGGAAGTAGAAATAAGCAAACCTGATTTCTCGAGTACACAAGTGTGATAAAAGATTAAATTAGGTTGGCTCGATCGTTCTTGACTCATTTTTCTTAAAGTAGTGCTTTGATTCTTTCTAGAGATATTTCAGCAGAGTTTCCACGTAACTCTCAATCTTAACAATACACATGATGGGAGAACTTCTTATTTATACATGGTGAAGATTGATACCGGCTATTAGATAGCACTTGAACGAACGGTCGAGATCAAGTATTATTGGTGACCATTAGATCATTTATAATGATCGACGGCTGATATTGAAGTTTAATTTTTGTTATAGTAGTGGACCGGGCTGGAAATGAGTTTGATGACTTTTATATATAAAAGAAGCCCATTTTAATATAAAAAGGACAAAGACTTATTTTAGCCCACATAAGCCCTTTTTTATTCAAACAAAACCTAAATTAACCTGAAAAGTATTTTTGGAGTCTACTTTTCACGCATTAGAAAAATTGAATTAGGTCAAGAGAAAGATAAATTGGTCCAATGATCCTTGTTTCAAGCCTACCAAGCCAAATCCTCCTATGATATCTCTATTAGACTTGGTCTTTTAAACCCTATCATTAGTCCAAAAGACCAACCTTTGGTATTAAATTAGGTCAATAACCTAATTACTGAAATGATCCTCTACAATATTCAAATAAAAAAAAAAAAAAAAACTAAACTGCATTGTGCTCACCCTATAATATTATATATACCAATCACGAATACCCAATTAATCTTTTAATAGATGTAGGAGTTTTTCCTGCAATATGCATATCATATCATAATATATTATTACAACTTGCTTTATTCTTAGCAATCAACTACAGAATGTAGGAAATCTTAAACCATAGAGGCAAGTAATAATTAAATGCTCCAAATCCCGCAATATCAAATGCTCCGATTTTCTTTTGATCTAAAAACATGATTTGTGACCTTATGGAATGTAAAAGCTATTTTGCCAATTAAAATATGACTAGAATGGTATGGCTAAGACTAAAAAACCTCAATATATATTAGTTTATGCATTTTTATAATAATTTAAATTTACTTTACTCCATGGCCAACATCCTGGTTATTTCATTTATAGATAGTAATTTCTTCCATGAAATGACTTGGACAAGTGTAGGTTTCCCTCTTGACCTTCCAACCAATGCTAATTTTGCTAATTTTACAATTAAATCGAAAGCACTTATTAAACCTAATATATATAACAGTCAATTGTATATAGGACTGGGTAAAAAAACCGACCGAACCGTGAACCGAACTGTAAATTCGGTTTTTTTTTTTAATTCGGTTCGGTTCGAAGTTGCGAACCGAACTTCTTTACTAATTAAAAAAAAAATTCCTTTATATCAATTATCATTTATCAACTCTTCACTGCCTAAAGGCAGTCGGCCCATCCCAAAAACAAATTAGGTTTAGCATCGTTTAGGTTTATTTGTGTTTTACTTTCCCAGTTTCTCGTCACTTCGTCAGTCCTCCTCCTTCACTCCTCCGTTTGGATCCTCAAAGTCGAAACTCCAGGCTTATCTTTTCTTCCACAAACGACGCGCTTCCTAAAGGTTTTGGATTTTTATCCCTTCCGCTTGGCCGTAAATCTCAGTGCTTCTTCGCTTTTTCGGCCTCCAAGAAAAGACTAAAAGGTACTTGCAACCTGGCTGCGTCTACTGCTGATGTATATTCCACTATCTATTTTGAAGTATATATTACTTGGTTACCTCTAATGGTTTCTGTTAATATTTGACATATAAGATAATATGGTGCAACCATGTTTTGCTTTATGTTGAGCAATTATTGGAAGCGTTTTTGCATAAGATGAAGGCCTTACTCTTTTCGCACTTGAACTTGCTATATGCTTATCCATTTACAGGACTTGTAACTATTGGTTTCAAGAGCGACCTTACAGTGAAGAACTTTTAGTTGTACGATGTCAGAATCCATGAGAATTGAGATGGTGTTATTAGGAGTAAGGATTTCTTGGGCCGTTACAATTTGACTAGGAAGTTACTAATTTTACATGGTTTTCATTGATTGTTACTGCATTCTACTGAATGAAGCAAATATCTTGTTTGTAGTCAAAAACTGTTTACGTTGATGATGGCAGAAAGTTACTAATTTGACCCTTATAATTTGACTAAGTTACTAATTTTCATAGATTGTTACTGCATTCTCTTCTTTTTTTTTATATGGTTCGAACCGTATATTGAACCGTACCGAACCGTTTTTTTTAGGTTCGAAAAATTAGTGAACCGAACCGTAAGATTAGGTTCGTTTTTATAAAAATAACCGAACCATTATTTTAGGTTCAATTAGGTTCGGGTGGCGAACCGAACCGAATCGTACCGCGCCCACCCCCTAATTGTATATATACCACCTTGCATGAACGAATGAGGTATCACCTTCTTTTACCCCATAATTTTGCGGTGGTGGGGGTGGGGTGTTAAATAAGCTCAAGATGAATGAGAAAATAGACCTAGTACCGCTTCGATGAGCTGCTTCATCGATTAACATGCCCACCGCAAGTATGAAGTGTCACATTTCTATTGGTGATTGATGGTTAATTTAATAGATGCTAAATTCTAAAATACAACAAAAATTAAAAATATAGTGATTATACACAGACATATCTGTTACCTACAACCCGTTAAAGTTAAGCCCTTATTGGTGCTTTTTTGGTCTTACACCTATTGATATTGAGTTATATTGTTTCTAGCAGAATTATATGGTCCAGTCCTTTTTTAATGAAATCGATCTTATTGGTCATTTAACATCTCAAATTCATACTCAATCGATCTTATTGGTCATTTAATGAAATCAATCTTATTGGTCATTTAACATCTCAAATTCATACTCAATCATGATCATATAATTGAAATACTTAAATTATCAATTATTATATTTATTTTGATAATAAAATAATTAACTAGACGATTTGTTGATGGATTGTAGAAGTTCTTATTCTTTCTCTTCGATTGAGTAAAAGAATTAGCGTACTTTCATTTTTAATTAGGGTTACTGTAGTGAATGGTATTTAAACTTTTGCAAAATATGCAATTACATTTTTGAATGTTGAAATTAATCAATTTATTGCCTGAATAAAATTTTTATTTACACCAATGATATCCTTGTTAAACTTACTAACACCATCATCTAATATTCTATTTTTAACCAATATGATAGAGGTTAGGGCCATAAAACAAGCCAAGCTACTTGAGCTCAAACTTGGACTTGTTTAGCTAGATGAGTCGAGTATGATCTTTTCTTCAAACTTGCAAATTGGCCTGTTTAACATATTAATATAATATTATCTAATTATTTATATTAATTTAATATCATAAATATAATTATATATATATATGACCTAAGCTTAGACTCATTTAACTAAACGAGTTCGAGTCTGGCTCGGCTAAAGCCCATCAAGTCATTAACGAAGCCATGCTTAAGCTAGCAAAAGCCCAACTCTTTTGTACCCCTAATGGAAGTATCAATGTCATGCCCCGAGGGTACACTAGTAGTAATAAATAAATCACACTTGAATACTATCACTAAATTATCTTTGGAGAGTAATATATCTTCCAAATAACAGGATCTTTTAGTCGTTTGGATAAGTAAGGATAAATACATGCAAGATATAAATTTGTAAATAACTGTCATCTCAATCATAGAGTATTAAAAACCATGTAGTCTTTACGTAATTCTCCACATACATAACTGATAAGGTAATACTGGCTAATATATTCTAGGAAAAATATAAACCACTTATCCCAAATAGAACTATAGGCTTCTAGCTTTTAAACCCTTACCGGAGCCATATTCCTAGAAGTAACTAACCAAGGTCGAAGCGTAAACTTGAAAAGACTATTAGTGTGTGAGCGAAACCATGGTTTAGTGAATAACTAGACATATTACACATCAAGTAAGTTTATTAACAAATCATATGTAATGCAATCACTTAAACATATGCTCAAAATACAAGCTTGGATGATCTAGAATCCAAATAGGAAAAAGATTTACGCCCTCTTTTTAGGGTTAAAGAACATTTACTTTATGACCCACCTGTCTAGGAGAAACTAAGTTTATAGGAAAATCAACGATTTCTCGTCTTAGGGTTATCACTTTTAGCTTAGTAATGTTTTAACTGACCATTTGCTATATCAATCCTTAGAAACTCCCTAAGTATTAATCATTTCAAATCGATAGTATGGGCGGCGTTTTTCGTTGCCACTTAATTCCCATAAAACCGATGAAACAAAGAAAACTTTGGAAGAACTAATACTTTTAGAAAAACCAAGCATTAACAGAGAACCGAAATATTAATGTGTCGCAGGCTGTCATCCATTTATGTATGTACTAATGCAATACGTGTAATGCATGACTAGGTTATTTAATAAATTAATAATTCTTATTCAGTTTCATGGTGGTCATACATTGCACACAGTAATCATCATACTATTTCACATCATCATACCATTATATTATCACTTTCGTAATGGTATATTAACAATCAACAATCAGATCACAACACATTTCAATCAAAACAATCATATTATTATCTTTGCGTTATATATTCAACTAATTACAAGCACAAACAGTATAATATGACTGAGTTACTCACCTGCTCATAGCGACTAATTGTAGTAATTAGCCCGAAAGTCCTCTATAGCATCAAGGTCACCTATTGAGATGAATAAAATATTCATCAATAAAACATAAATTACATAACTAAACTCCTATAAGTGTCTAAGTGTCCTATATTGATATTTGGCTTGGTTTCTATTACTTATTTTGGTCCTTTAATGGTCTTATGATAACTATTATTATTTAACATTTATTTTCATTTTGCTTGTCTTGATGCTGCTTGATATTTATATACATTTATCTGGTATTTGAAAAATTGATATTTAATAAGTTTATATTTTTATAGTTATTATTATTACTTTTATATTATTCTCTATCTCACCAATTATAGTAACTCATATCCGTTTACTATTATTTAGTGTAATCGTTTTTCTCTGAATCTATTTTATATAATTATTTTGTCATTTTTTGAAGTCACACTATTCATAAATTTAGCTTATTTTGATTTTCATTCTTATGTAATTACCTATATAAAACAATTATAGTTGCTAATTATACTTAATATTTCCCTATAGTTTTTAGGGTTTAGAAATTCTCACATATTTAAAATATTCTTATTCTAAGTATTTGTATTTATTTATTTGCTTAGTAAAATCTGTTTTGATATATATATATATAATATGGTTAGTATTATATATATATAATACTAATTTAGTAAGAGGTTTAGCTCTGATACCATAGGTATTAAGGATCAAACAACAATATATTAAACACAAGATGAAATATATATGCGAAGATATAAGGAATAACACAGATAATAAGAAATTTCAACCACCACGCCAGGTATTCCTTAGCAAGAAGGGTCTACTTATGAAGCAATGAGTAAAGAAAGCAAGAACATAAACAAATTCTTTATTGAATGGAAAATATTACATATACTGAAGGTGGGGAACATATACCTCAAGACGGACGCATATGTGTGTGTGTTGTAAATCTTGAGGGACCAGTGAGAGTGAAGGAGAAGATGTGAGAAGTAAGAGAGAGGAAGAAGGATGAGAGTGAGGGAAGAGTGTATGAGTGTGAGTGGGATAGGGAATGGGAGAATGTATGAGAGAGATGAGAGAGTGAAGGAGGAATGAGAATTGCTCTAGAGAGTTTTGTTTGCAGGGTTGGTTCACAAAGTTTTGCCTAGAGTATTCTCTGATTGTGTTAGGAGACTGGTGCTGAGTATGTGGAGGAAGTCTGCTTATATAGGCAAGAAATAAGGGTTGTACTGTGGTGAACAGTACACATAATGGCCGACAGTTCACTATTTAAACAATGAATAGTCATGTGGTTTTACTGTTGTGAACAGTAAAAGTTGAGAGAATCCAAGGTGTTACTGTTTTCCTTTCGGTGGTTTTATCCGAGAGTAAAAAGATAGTGTCCTTCGTGATACATGATAGATGTACAAGTTTTGTGCATCAAAAAATGGTGTATAATTTTACAGTGCACGACTTATAAATATACGTAGCATTCTACGCATTTCATACATTTAAGTCCTACACTATTACATTGGTGGACTTTTGTCATGGTTCTGCTAAATTGATACCATAACAATCGTCTTCATTGGAGTCTCCACTGATGCTTGATTCTTCATCATTGGCTGATCCAGCAGAGGTTTCATTGAGGGTTGCCAAGGCTATTTCCAGAAGCTGCTTCATCTGTTCTGGTGTTTTAGCCTGTGACATGGTTGACATGATAAATCCTTTATCATGAAGAAGGGGCTTTGGTTCAGGTGTTGACATTATTGAGGCGCTGCTTGAATGGCTATTAATCCATTGGATAATAGCAGTCTCTTCAAGTTTGTCCAAATTCTGTAGTTATCCCACCGTTTGACTTTGTATCTTCTGGTAAGAATGGTTGCTGCATTATCGGTTCTATATTCATAGAACCAGTTCATTACCCATGAAACGCTGATATGTAAGAAAAACATCATTTCTTTTTCTTAAAAACTTTTCATGAGGTTTTAAGGAGTTTTTTTAGAAAGGTATCGAAACCTTTCTGTGCATTTAGATGAAGGATCTCATTCACAGCTCCAAATTCATCCCACCAGCTTACAAATCAGTAGGGGAGTTTCTAGAAGAACATTTGTCAAAGAAGATGAGCCATGTATGAGTCTGTATAGCATTCGAACGAAAGAAAGCATTCCACCAAGCCTGCTTATAATCATAATAATTATATTGCATTCGGTGGTTAGGTTGAGCATTGGTGATTGAGATATTAAAGTTGATGGGTTCAAAGGGTTGTTTTCCAAATGTGCTAGTCCATTCACTAAAGTTATAAACTTTGCAAATTCTCGCAGTTGAATAGAGGGTTATTCCATTTTATTGAAAATGCTTAAAGGAAACTAATTGAGTTTTAGTTAAGATTTTCTCATAGAATTCCAAAGTTTTGAAAATGTCATTTAGAATAAAATGGAATTTTTCTAAAAACATTTTACTAGCATATTCATAAGGGTCTTTTTCAAATACATCTTTCTCTGCTAGGAGGATATATTTGAAAATGGCTTTTATGAAAAATGCTGATTTTTAAACATTTTTATGAGGGACAATTTCCTTTCTTGAGGAAGAAGCCACCTCAGTTATTTGAAAATTTTGGTGTGATTTCTTTCGAGAAAGAACCATACCTTCTTGTTATGGTTTTATCAATGTATGAGATTTTTTAAGAGGTTTCTCTTCCTCTTCTGTACATTTTGCCACTAGGGCCATTGAAGGATTAGGTGTATTTTTTGCCTCAAGGGCCTTTATGTATTGGTGTTTGCTTGGCTAAGGGCCATTGCCAGTGCCTTGAACAATTCAGGGGTAATAAATTGGGATAAATCTTCCGTTGATTGGGAAGATTTCTGAGAAGGGGATTGAACCATTTGAGATGGTTCATTTTTTGAGGGTTGAACCTCCTGAGAGGATGGTTCATTTATTGCAAAGGGTTTGGCTACATTAAGCCATGTTTTAATGTCTGAGACCTTTCTTTTTTGGGGGTCTGCTTTCCCCTTTCCTTTGTCTTTCTTGGGAGGCATCTCCCTGCAGAAATTCACGGGTGAGGAAGTCAGGTAGTGTATTGGTTTTTCCATTGATGTGTTCAATATCGAAATCAAAACAGGATAGAATTGATTGCCATCTGGCAAAAATCTGTTTAGAAGCCAAATTTTGAACATCATTTTGTAAAACATTTTTTGCTGACTTACAATCAACTTTTAAAAGAAATTTTTGGTTTAACAAATCTCCTTGAAATTTTGAAATTGTTAAAACAATGGCTAAAATTTCTTTTTTGATAGTGGAGTAGTTCATTTGACATTCATTCCAGTGTTTGGAGACAAATTGAACTATACATTCTTTTCCATTATTGACTTGTTTGAGAATACCACCATAACCAATATCGGACGCATCAGTCTCTACAATTTTTTGTAGAGATGGGTCAGCAATATTGAGGCAAGGTATTTCTTTGATTTTGGTTTTGATAAGTCTGACAACATTGGTATGTTTATCAGACCAAGGAGGAGGATTTTTCTTAAGTCTATCATGCAATGGTTTGCAGATAATACTTAAGTTAGGGAAAAAATCCGCGACATAATTAAGACTTCCTAAGAACCTTTGAAGTTGGTTCTTATCCTTAATTTCATCAGGGAATTTGGAAGTGAACTCTATTGACCTTTGGATTGGTAATATAGTTCCATTGTGGATGTTGAATCCCAAAAATCTAATTTTCGTTTGAAAAAGAGAAATTTTTGTTGGGGAAACAACAAGTCCATTTTTCTTAGCAACGTTCATAAATAATTTAACATGCTTGAAGTGTTGATCTATGTTTGGAGAGTATATCAACACATCATATAAAATTATTATGAAGTTGGAGAAATCATTGAATATTTCATTCATGATTCTCTGGAACTCAGAAGGTGCATTTTTGAGACCGAATGGCATAACATTCCATTCATACTGCCCAAAAGGAACAGTAAACGCGGTTTTTTATTCATTAATTTGAATTTGCCAGAATCCAGATTTCATATCAAATTTTGAAAAGATTCTAGCACCATAGAGGCGATTGAGTAAATCTCTTTTATTAGGTATTGGATACCTAATCCATTTGAGTGCTGTGTTGAGAGGTTTGTAATTAATTACAAGTCTAGGTGTTCCTCTCTCAATCTCAGCGTTTTTATTGACATAAAAAGCCGAGCAACTCCATGGGGATTTACTCTTTCTGATTAAGGATTTTTGTAATAAATCATTGATTTCTTGTTTACAATGATTTAGAACAATTTGATTCATTTGTGTTGGTCTTGCCTTGGTAGGAATGTTCTTTTCATCAAAATCATTTTCATAAGGAAGATCAACAATATGGCATTTTCGATTCCAAAAGGCATTTGGTAGGTTTGAACAAATCGATTTTTGAATTTCTTTTTGTAATTTAGAAACATTTTCTTTTAGAGTTTTTTCTAAAAGTTGTTTTTCAATTTTACAGAAAGAAATCATTTTGTAAAAATTCCAAATGCTTTTCTTTTGATTGAATCAGGCAATTCAATTCTGAAATCGAATTTTCCTTTAATTGGTTTAATGACCTTGTTCTAGGTTTTGAGACAAAATTAAAAATGATCTTGTTTTTCAAATATTTAGTCTCAATGCCTTGATCATTAACCTTGAAAGGTTGGATAAGATTGATGAAAGGTGTTCCTAAATAACATTCTGCTTAAGGTTTTTGACAAGGAGGAAAGCAGTGTTATAAGAAACATTATCTTTCATTATCTTAACATCTGTTAACTTGAAATCAATCTGTAGTTTGTTACCAGAAGCTGAACTAAGAGATTGGGTTGTTTTCTCAAAATATTTTGTTGGTACTAACCCTTCTCTAATGCAATTTAAATCTGCTCCGGTATCAAATAATGCAGTTGTTTCCAAGATGAATTCATTGTTGATTTTCAAAGTGATGTTGATGATCCATTTTCTAGTGGTTACTTCTACAAGATGTAGAAGGTAATCATCTTGATCCTGAGATTCTGAAGACTTCATTTTTTCAATATTGTTTTCTTCAGAATCAGAATCTTCCTGATTTAAACTTTGTTTGAAATCAAGAAATTCTTGTTGCAACTTCATTTGCATGAGTTTTAATTCTTTGATTTCTTCTTTCTGAATTTTTATTTCAGAATGAAGATCATTGACAGAGATTGGTTTTTTCTGTTTTGGTTTTCCTTTTTCAAGAATTTCATTAAGACTATAGGGGAGCTTTGGTATGATATGATTCATACTCTGCTTTTCTATTTTCTTAATGTATTCTTGTTTTTCGGAATTGGTATTTGGTCTAACTTTAGAAGAATATCTTCTTCTTCTTTGGTTAGAACATATATTTCTTCTGAAGAAGTGGATTCAATGTCATTGGCTTGAATTCCTTCATTGTCAGAGGAAATAAAATCAGAATCAGAGGAATAATCATTTTCAGCAAAAATTTGCAAAAGGTGTTCCATTGTTTCTTCATTAAGGTTTAATTCATTGATTTTGTTATTGATTTTGCAGAATTTTGCCGTATGCCCAATTTTTCCGCATTTGAAACATTTAAGTTTTTTCCAAAATTGTTTTTCTTTCTTTTTGGAAGGTTTGTTGTTCTGTTGTTTTTTCTCATATTCATTTTTCTTAAAGAATTTCTTCTTTTTGAAATTTCTTTTAGATTTTTTATGAGAAAAACATTCAGTACATTTTTTGATTTTTTATTTTCAAAAGAGGGATCATATTGGGCACAGAAGTCACCAAGACTTTTGTGTTTCATTCTTTGTTCATTCTTCAATTGTTTTTGAAGTCTGATGTTGGTGCAAAGATTTGTTCCAATTTTAGAAACATATGAGGCTAATTCTCCATATGAAAGTTGATCATAAGGAATTTCACCATTGTAATCTTCTCTAATTTTATTTCTTACTTGATCACCTATGAGATTAGGTAATCCTGCAAGAAACTTTTCTTTCCAAAAAGCTTGATTACAATCATTTCTAAGGAGGACCCTTTGGAAGAATACATCCTTATATGGGCGAAATTCTCCTAATGATTTACATTTCATATTAGACAACAATTCTAAGGATCTGTCTCTAAAGTGAGATGGATCACCAATAAAATGTTGGCTAATAGAATATATGAGAGTATTAACCATATGGGGGATAGGTTCATCATTTTCATCAAGGATTTTTATTCCTTCTTCATCGACTTTGTATGAAGTAAGAATAAAATTCCTTCTTTCATCATCCAAATAATTATCCCACCAACCTTTTAATTGTCCAGTAAAACCGGAAATTATCATTATGGCGATGTGATAATCACTTGTATCATTTGCTTTGTTGGTGTTTGAAAACATTATCATTTGATTCAAAACATTGAGAATTTTTTGTTCTGAGGCTCCATCTATGTTCCATTCATAAGTGGATCCTGCAGAATATTTGTTTTGATAATTGTTTTCATCATTTTCTTCGATCAAAACATCAGGAGGGGTTGCTCTCTGATAGTAAAGTTTCTGGGGTTCTTTCCAGGTAACTTTATTGATTTGATCAATTTGTTCGAAAAGTGAACTGTTAACTGATTCGTTATCAGTTTCATTTAAAACATTAATATTTTGATTAGGGGTATCCTCAATGGTCAAGTTCATGAGTTTTGTATAAGAAGATGTTGCAGTATTAGGGGTTTTGTTGAAATCATTTGTTCTTTTGATTTTCTTTTTAATGCTTCTAAAAATTCTTTAGAAGGTTTTTTGGGAAATTCAAAAGGTTTTATCAAAGGGGCCTTAATTTCCTTTTTCTCTAAAGCTTTTAAAAATTCTCTAGAGGGTTTTTTGGAATGTTTAAAGAAACATTTGGGAAAACTTTGGGTTTATCATTATCCAAAATAACTTCAATCCTGTCTAACTGTTTGCCCATAGTGTGCAAATGTTGATTGGTAAAGTTATTTTGCTCAATGATTTTCTGATTCCATTTTCTTCTTTATCAGAAGACTTGAAAGGTGCCAGAGTAATCTCTTATTCTTATAAACTTGTTTTAATTGGGTGAGTGGTGGATGGTTGGACTCAATTGTTTGTCCATCACCAATCTGCCAAGTAAAACAATGGTTTATAACATTGATTTGTTTAGGGGCCAAATAATATTCCTGGAACCAATCAAAGAATAATATTTGGGTTTGATTATCAAACATGAATTTGTAATATTCATCTTTGATTTCATTTTTAAAATCAGAAAAAGTATTAAAATACCATTTCCTGATTTTCTCATTTTTGGTTGAACAAACTCTTTGTTTAGATATTTCTGTCAGGTGTGAAAGGTTTATCTAAAACGTTGAGTTCATCCTCTTGGACCTCTGAGAAGGCTGGTTCTTCATAACCAGTTTGTTGGTGAACTGATCTAGGTAAACCATTATCTCCAGTCACAATTCCTATCAAAGACGGATTGCTTTGATTTGGAATTTCAGAGAGTAGTTTCAACAGAAGGAGGATTATTTTGATTTGGGGGAGCTCTAACATTCATAGGAGGTACGAGGAGGAATAGTAATCACAGGTGGAGGTAGGTCAAAAGATCTTCTTGAAGAAGAAGATGACATTGTCCTAATTTCCACATTATTTCTGGGTAGATCTAGAGATCTCCTAGAAAACTGAATGGTTACTTTTCCTTCAGGATGTTGTATAACATTGGTTGGTTCAGTGTTATACACAATCTTTTTGGAAGAGGATTATCTACTTCCCATTGCTGGGGTAGATTGATTTGGTTCCATTGAATCATTTTAGGGATAGAAACATTAGCTTTTGAAAGATCTGTCTGGATTAATAAGGTTTGACCTCTCCTGTCAACCTTAAAAGCCTTAGATCCAAAAGCTGTTTTCATAAGTTTGTAATATATCCTGTATATTACAGCCATTGGAAGTGATCCTTCCAACATTCGGTAGTTGTGAGTTTTAATCTGGAGGATTAAAGACTTCATGATTGTTTTATCCTTTAACCCTATGGTTACATTAGGATGACAATCGAATTGGACAGGGCCATTACTCAGGCTAGTTTCTACTGCAGCATGAATTGATCTTTCATACTCCAGTTCTCTAGAATCTCTGAGTATCATGAGGACGGAAGTATCCAGGCCTAATTTAGTAAGAGTTTAGCTCTACTTGAACCAGACCTATGGTATGTATATATATATATATATATATATATATATTCTGTTCGTATAAAACAGTTTTCATGCAGAAGAGTTAAGTGTGTACACCGGCTCCAATGCTGCCGGCGTTGATACCCAGATGCTAGCGTTCTTAGGTTTTTCATGTTATTTTGTATTAGGTACGCTGGCTTGTAGGCCGCCAGCTTTACTTCGTACGTTGGCTTCTACGCTGCGGGCGTATAATTCCAGTTAGCCGGAATTCGTTCATTTTACATAAAAATAAAATTTACGTAGCTTTTATTCCAGTGTAAGCCGTCTAACACCACCGGCCTGCCTATGTAAGCCGCCAACGTTTAGCGTATACACTGCCAGTGTAGGAGAAATGTTGACACTGTTCATCTTCTTCTCCAATTTTCTTCAATTCAAAACTTTAACTTTCCTTTAGCATATATGTATTATACTTGTATTAAAGGTTCTCCTAAGTGTTTCTCAACGTTTTATATGTATAATATGTGATATATCAGTATATATTACTTCATATAATTATCATTCAACCTAGTTTTTAACTTCAATGTAAAACATAATACATCAATGGAGTTTTAAGACTAGGGATTACTTTATTTGAGCTGGTTTGGCGGTGTTAAACTTCCTCCCAAAGCTAGGTTCAAACCTAGATCAGTAAGAAACATTGTTCAAGACAATGTTTAATATATAAACTAATCCAAAATGAATTTTGCACTTACCTTTAGTTGATGTTTCTCCTAAATTTGTTGTTGTCTTGTTGTAGTTAATTAATGGAGTTGTGTTTAAATGTTTGGGTTATTGTTTCACGGTGAAAGAAGGAAGAGAATGTGGCTGTCTTAGTGTAAGTAGTTATTGTTTTGTTCTCTTACTTTTTATTGTTGTGTTTATGTATATATAAAGAAGCAAGAGTTACAGCTTCATCCTCCGAATTCCCTCTTGATTGTGAAGCAATTTGCTTCTCATTATGTGCTACATTTATTATAAGGATTATTTGGTGCATTTTTATTGGTCTTTTACTATTAGTTGCTTGACTTTTGGTTGCCCAATCGACTTGTTTTTCAGCTGAAGAAGATTTGGGAAGATTTGAGCCGCTTGTTTGCACAACTTGCACTGAATTTGTGCAAAAACTATTATAATACTATTTATTTAATTAAGTACCTTGGTTTTAAGATAGTTTATCGAGCTAATCGGGTACAAATATATCGTTTATTTTGAGAGTTTTGATCCGTTGGTTGCGTACAGAGGACTTCCAAAAATTTGAGAAGGAAGAATGTGAAAATGAAAAAAAAAATGTAAGGAAGATAGGATATATAGAAATATAAAACAAAGAGAAGATGATGAATTTATAACCAACAACTATGTAAGGAGTGGGAAAAAATATGTACTTTTGCAAAAAGTCAATTTTGCTTATCGAAATGGCACGTATGATAAATACGTATTCGATAATATTTTTAGATGAAATTTGCATATTATTAATATTAAATATTCTAAATACTATGGTATATATAGAATCTTTAGTTTAAGGCTTTTATTTTTTAGCTTTTATACCTGTTATCGTAAATTATATTTTATCTATTTAAAAGTTTTGTTTGATGGTATTTTGATAAATTAATAATTATATTGCCCTTATTTTGACTTTATTATAAATTTATAGGGTTTGAAATATTAGTAGTGTTTAATACTAATTAGGAAGCTTTGTTTTAAGGTTCGAAACCATAGACCGGACCAATACTACTTATAGTTTCAATCTAAAGTCTCAGTTGGGTTCAAAATCAGCTATCTATTTTCTATTTTATATTTCTATCCATTTTATTTATATTTATATGAAAAATCTTAGGGTTTACAATCAAAGTTATTAAATTAATAAATTTCAAAATTAAGATATTTAATAGCATATTTTCCAAAATTTGATAGCATTCACGATATTTATGCTTTAGCGAAATTTATGTTATTCTAATGGATATATATACAACCCATACAAAATATAAGATGTTTACTTTGGAATTTCTTAGAGATGAATTAAGTACATTGTATAGATATATTATTCAAGGGAAAGAGGGATTAGGAAAGAGGGAGGAAGTCTCTTACTATGTATAAAATTATTGAATTAATCAATTCTTGGCTTCGTAAAAAAAATAATAATGATTTATGGATATACATATTGAACTATATGTATTACAAAATAAAATAATTTACAAAGAATGGCAAGGATTTATCATATGTTATTTTATGAAAGGGTAAAATAGTCTTTCATAATAAAATATATTAGTACCTGTTCACACCTTATATACGTGCTTTTTATTCTCAGTAGTCACATCCACAGTCTTAAAACTCTAAAGCACTTTTTTGAGCGAACCTCCATTGAAGGACCATTAAGAGACTAGAAATCAAAGTACTCTCTTTTTTGTCCTTTAGTAGTCTTGAGAGTTTCTTTCCTAATCTGCGTTTTTGAAATCAAGGAGTTCATGTTTAAGGGAAAGATTAGGAGAAAACCCCAATCTGTTGTTGGTGGCGGTTGTTGTTTGCAAAAGAAGAGGAGAACGTCGTTTGTTTGCAGAGTCTTTCTGTTTAGGGGAGAAATTGGAAAACCCTAATCCTTTTGTTGCTTGTGTCAATTGTTGATTGTGAGAGAAGAGAAAAAGAATTATTTTGAATTCAGGTATTATGTTTATAAAAGTATTTATATGTTAATAGGATTTTAATTGGAGTTTTTATCTGTTTAGAGATCAAAGAAGAGATGTTTTGGAGTGAAGAGAGATATGAATAGGGGTCTTGACCATGATACGGGCTGTGATCTCCTCAAAAGTGGCGAGTTTTAGTCTATCACAATCATGACGAAGGATTTGAGGCCTGTCACCACCCAATCATGACAGTGACGGAGGCCGTAATGGCCGTCACACCCCATATCACTGGCGTGGCATGGATTGTGATGTTTTCTTTTTCTCCCAAGCCTATCATGCCCTCCATCACAGGTGTGATAATAACTTTGTTTCTACTGTTTTAATGATCTTCTTAAACACCTAAACCTAAATAGGATGTTACATATATAGACATAAGAAAGTAGTAGTTCTTAATAACTTAAGAATCTAGACAATCTTAAGAGTATGTTTGTTCAATGAAAAAAATATTAAGATTTGTATTGTCATATGTGATCAGGTATTCCTCGTAGAATTGAGTTATTTATTCTAAATGCTGAACTAGGTACGTCATTACTTTGTTTGATGATTGTGCTTGATAGGTAGAACATGTAATTGAACTAATTGACATTTGGCTATAATTTGTTTGTTGCTTGTGCTTGGTTGGGTCTAGTGGACCAGGAGTATCAGTGTTACTAGGACAGCACCCCAATGATCTGTGTGTGGTGTTATTCCGAGTAGAGTTGCACATAGAGATGATTCTAGCAGTCTAAAAGTGGTACGGGTATGGTACCCAAAGTATGTGAGAAGTACCAAACACCGATATGTATATGTGTTCTCAATATATATGTAAAAGTATCTATGTATATTTGTTATGGAGTCATGAGCTACTTTGAATTTAGGGTTAAACACAGATAACCTTAAGTTGTGTTGGTTGTTGGCTTAAAGTTTCAGATAATGAAAATGTGGTTTATTCATTAATTATCATGTTGCATGTGAATGTGTGTGATGATTGTTCATGTGTGTGCTTGTGGTTTTGGCGTACTAGGCTCTGGCTCAATCATTTTTAATCTTTTCCAAGAACAAGTGAAGAACCCATATTGTTTAACTTAAATGGCTATGGTGTCTGCATTGATTATGAGGAGGACGTTAGTAGTGATGATTATCCAACAGATTAATAGATAGGATAAGGTGATAGATTGAAATCTATTGAAACTAAAAAATAATAAAAAAAAAAACTCAAATTAATTGCTATGGTTTAGATTATGTTATAAAATTGATCTTGTTGGTTTTATTGGGTTAGAAATATAATAGCGTATGGTTTTATGCTAACTAGTTTTATAGAGTATTTTTGTTGGATTTATGATTTTTTTTAAATAAGGCATTATTATTCGTGGAGTTTCCTAATTATGAGAGGTTGGATTTAATATTAGATTTAATTGTGGATTAATAGCAGGTTTTGAGCTTTGTGTGTCTATATCTAATATGTACACGTGGCAAGTTGTAAATGTTCTTAAATTTAAGGTATTACACTATATATAAATCATAATTTAAATTTTGAAATATTTAATATAATTTTATAATTTGCAAATTTAAAATGGAAAGCAATATTTGATTGACGAGAAACTAAGTATCTAATATAAGACCATTTTGAAATTCATAAACACTGGTGTGTGGGGGGTGGGGATTAGCCATATACATATGTAGATATATGTAGCTCTATGTTGTACCCGAAAAACATAGCCAAAACTGCGGCATTACAAGGTTACTAGATAGGTGTGGCATGGAACATGTGACTTCATTAATGAGTAGGAACCTAGGAACCGATCTCTTTTGCTCCATGGCGTAGGACAACTTAGTGGAAAAAGAAATTACAGATACTAGTGGGAATTAAAGTTATGAAAATGACATGCAGGTCTCTTGTCTTTGATTTGTCAAAATGTGTATATATAGTCACTCTCCTTTTATTATTCTCCTTATAAATTCGTGAAAAGGATCAATCACCAAACCCATCCCATGCCTCTCTCTCTCTGGGTCGCTTTTCCTTTCCTTTCTTTTCATTTTTTGTATTTTTTGCTCCTTCAGATAGTGATTTTTAAGGTATTCATGTTCACATATACGTATGGTCTTTACTGCTGTATAGACTTAAGGAAAAGTATTGTTTACAAAAATAGTAGAAACCCTATTGGAACTTTGCTACCTTTAGTTAGAAGGTTCGTATTATTGCCCAGGCTTGGAAGTCCGAAAAGTATGCTTGTGTTGTCATGTTGTTCTTGTTTGCCTTTTACAAAGTAAATTTGAGGACTTTCATTTATATGGTATTTCACTTATGTGAGTATATATAATGAATAGATTTGCAAGTTTAAAATGACATATTGTTAAGATTTTATAGTCTAATAATATTAGCATGGTTTTCAATGAAATAAATCGGGTTTAAATCCCCTCCCTTTCTAACAGTTGTAATTAGTAGTAATTAAAAAAAGGAAAAAAAATATAAAAAAAAAAAAATTGAACTAACATGTTAATTGTATTCGATATTGTTCGACTTCTATTTCATTTAGTTTAAGGTAAAAGAAATGTTACCTAGTTTATCAATTATTTTGCTTTTCATACTCTACGTCGATATATATATATATATATATCTGAAATTTTAATTGTTTTTCTTGCTTTTTTGGTTTTTTAGGAGTGAAATTTAAAAACCAAAACCTGTAAGAGCTTAGAACAACTTTTGTTGGATCGTAGTATACATACATATTTATTTATATATGTATGTATGCATTGACGTCAGAGACAAAATTATGTAGCAAGCATTCCTTTGAAATCGATTTACATACAGTTAGCCGCAAAACAATTGTTAAAAAAATTGAAGCTATGATGAACCTCAACAATTGATCACGTGTTGTCCTGTACAAAGTGGCAGAATCCGAGATTTTTTTAATATTTATTGCAAAAATTGATTTCAATGAGACTATAATTGCCATCAAATTTTAAATATTTTTTCCAAAGGTGATCCGGGACCTTCTTTAGGTGTTACATCATCTCAGCCTCCATGGAAATGGAAACACCTAGACACTCATTACATCCCAAAATCATTGACGTACTAATCTTATTCTAGTTGTTGATTTCTCCATTATTTTACCCCGTGCTTTTATCTCCTTATTTTTTTTGCCCCCAATTGTTGAATATTTGCTCGATAATGGGCGCCGAATATAATGATGGAGCGAGGAAAGGATTAAAGTATATAACTTGTAATCTACGACTACGAGTCATAGAATAGAAAGGTGTGGGGATATAAGACATTAAAAAAGAAAGAACTTTATAAAAGTAAATCAACATACAATTATCAAGTAGAATGAAATCAAATTATTGTTATATCTTTTTTTTTTTTTCTTTTCAGTAATTACATTAGGGAAAAGAGATTCAAACCTACCACATCATAATTGAGATATCATAATAATGTCATTAAGCTATAAGATTATTAGCAATTATACGTATTTTAAACAATATAAATAGTATCTAATCAAGCATTTATATTTTATTTTTTTATTTTTGGTAATTTAGTATGGCATATTTAGATTTTAACAGTTTTTTACTAACTACCTACTAATATCTCATCATTAAAATAAATGTTCGTCAAATATTATTTAACAAAAACATTCAATTGGAGATTATTTAATGTTTAAGCATCATTTTAAGAAACAATTACATAAATTATTAGTTGGTAATGGGTTAATGATGCGATGTTTTCTCATAAGCCACGTGATTTTGTTTCATTTGAATTTGTTTAATTGAAGAAGTGTTTATTCATTTACTTATATTGGGTTTTCACTCAAGAATATTTAAGGAAATTTAAGTAAAATATGGGATAGAATGTATAGAGATTGAACATGGATTCATGCATAAGTCAAATATTATTTCAAAGCGAATTAACATGATTCTCAATTGTATGATTTATTAATTTTTAAAATATTTTTTATTAGTGGAACTAATTTATTTCCTCTGATTAAATTTTCCTATGGTCAAGTTTCTATATCGAATCAAAATTCTCATTTCATCAGTGTTCAAATATGAAGAATTTTCTCCACCTTTGTCTATAAGTTTCTTCATCATTATTAATCAATAAGGTATAAGATTTATTTATTTAAATGTTTCAAGAATTTTGCTATTTGAAAATTTGGTTTTTCAATGAGCTAGTGGACAATATCTAAGTGGTAGAGGTCTTTAGGGTTATTCTGGTGTGAATATTATCATTAATGATACTTTGTGATTTTATATGTATTCTAATACCCCTAATACCGTGTGCTATTGTTATTAAAGGTTAGATGACTTGTAGGTTTAGCCATATTTTGTTGCATTCTTAACTCTAGTAAAGATGATGGATGATTCATCAAGATTTCTTTAAAAGTGTAATCTTTACTCTAAGAACTTTGAGCTTACAAAATGAAATACTCCTTGAGTGCAAAGAGCTGATCCATAAACAAATTAGCAATTTTTGGTTTCTATATCAAGGATTATCAACACATGGAGTGACTACTTTTGGTTTCTATTTAAGGATTATCAACTCATGGAGTAGCCATTTTTGGTTTTACGGAGGAATATCAACACATGAAGGTTTTACTTTCACTTCTAGTCCTTCAACTTTTTTCTTTATTCCTCAGATTGTCTCATCATTTCTTTAAACATTCTTATTCTCACATCTCGGTCTTGAACTTGGATTCAATGTATATGACTCTTACTAATTCAATTCTAAGTTCTTATTTTCACTTGGTTGATACTCAATTCGACTAGCCTCTAATGGGTCAACATTACTTTTCCTCTTAAACACCTAGACACTTATTATTATAACGTACTAATTTTATGCTACTTGTTCATTTCTCCATTATTTACCTTGTGCTTTTTTCCTCCTTATTTTCCCCAATTGTTGGATATGGATCGATGATGGGCGCCGAATATAATGATGGAGCGAGGAAGGGATACAAGTATATAACTTGTAATCCACGACTAGGAGTGACATTTCAAAAAGAAATCATTTTATAAAGGTAAAACAATAAAAAAATGTTAAGTAAATTGGAATCTTAATGGAAAAAAAATTTTGGATTATTATTATTATTATTATTATTATTATTATTATTATTGTTTTTTTGTTGTTGTTGTTGTGCATCAAGCAATATGAATAGTTATCTAGTCAAGGCTTTTATGGCCTAATTGATATGAACCTATTCTTTCATAAGGATTGTATGGTTATTAATGTCAAATTTAATTAGTGCGAGATACTAAATCCACATATATTTCCCTGTCTATAATTGCAAATACTCCCGTACAATTAGTACTGAGTATAGACATATTAAGTTTACTCCTATAATGTGACTTTTATCTCCATATAATTTTTGAAAATATATACTTACTTTGGAACAATCACTAAAGCTCCTAAAACCACAATAAATAGCGACTATTTTGGAGCAAGTGCCATGGGAATGAAGAATAAATTTTCTAAACTTACGAGGTAATGTAGTCATTAATTCTTGTTATTTCATTAGCACCAGATTAGATATAGGTACTATTCAGTTTTGAACGAAGAACCAAACTGGAACCTTCATTGGTGGTTCTAGAATCGGAACCAGATCGGTTGGACGGTTCTAGAACCAGCTAAGAAACCGTCGGTTTTGCAATTCCTAGATAGTTCTAGGCCTAAAACCGGATAGAACCAGTGGTTCCAACTGGTTCCATTAAAAAAAAAAGAATATTATGTAAAAAAAAATTAAAATTGTATTAAATATATAATTATTAATTTTTATACTATTTTATATGAATAGTAAAATTTATTATCTATTTATAATATTTAATGTTTTATTATTAATAATACAAATAAACATAACTTAAAATTATAAATAATTCACTTTATATAAACTTCTCCTAAAAGCAAAATTCATTCTTTAATAACATGAGACTACTTTTTATATTATAATTTTCTTGTTATCCTTTAGAGTATTTTGTGATCTCATATTACTAATTATAAATTGATATTAGTTGTGTTTATATATAAGTAAATACAAATTCTAAATTTTTTAAAAAAATTTTGGCCATATAATTTAATACTTTTAAATCCAATAATTAATTATTTTCAGTTTAATTTTTTTTTTTACATAGAAAAAAGACGGTTCCGCGGTTCCAAAACCGGAACCGAGAACCGTCGGTTGCATAGAACCAAACCAAAACCGTAGGAAATTGTATCAGTTCTAGTTCCTTATTTTTTCAAGACCTGGAACCAGCGGTTCCGGTTTTAGTTTTGGTTCGGTTCGGTTCGGTTTCAGAACTGTGATGATGTCTACACCAGATCAATAATTTTCATCATATTTGATAATTTTCCTTTAAACTGTAGAGCATATAACTCATAATATAGGGCCAAATACGATTTCACCCCAAATCTATTTCTTAGGGTAAGGTTACGCCATTTCGCAAAACTTTAGCCTCATACCTCGAATGTGCATCTACCTCTCTAGTCATCACTTAACTCCAAAATTTCTAATATCTTAGGGATTTTTTTTTTCTTTTTGTTTTTAGTGACAATATATGAGCTTTAATGAGTTTTGATGAGATAAATGCTCTGGTTTCAAGTTTTAGGAGGTGAAAAAAGATTCAAAGTTTTGTAATTTTGGTGAAAGTAAGATCATTCTTACTGCTTATAATATATAATATGGCTTATTTGAATTTAAAAAAAAAAGAAAATAAAAATGAAATATCCTTAATAAAATAATTTTTTTTTGGAGGACCTTTTAGTAATTTTTCTTCAAGCCTTTATGTTTTTAACAAAATCTTCTTTTTTCCTTACAAGAAATTGCATGTTTTAATTCTCAAAACAACTTATGTTAACCTTTTCTCCCTTTTTCACCCCCTTTAACCAAGTTTTCCATGCTTAAGACAACCAATAAAGGTAACCTCTCTTGTTATCTTTTATTTTTTTCCATTCTTTTAATTTATTATATGCTTTAATCAAATCTCAAGTAGGCTAAAACTTTAGGATAAGTGTGTTGAAGGATATGGTTCGCAATTGTTGAAGAATTCTAGTACAAGTGTCACGGTTCTAGAGTTGAGGATCTAATGGGAAGTGTTCAACTTAGACATATAGTATTGTGAGTGGCATTAGCAAGGTAATTTGGTTGGGTATGAGTTAACTCTAAAAGTAGGTATGGCTTTCTATGAATGAACTGGTTAGAAGTTGATGCTGCTCTCTCAATGAAGCCATTGTAGGTTGAAATCCATTGGAATAGTTGAGCCTCCTAAATTTATAAAGGACTATAGCTACGTTGAGAGGGCGCTCCTAACATGGTTGATGGGCTCAAAACAGATTTGGATTAATTAGGAAAGAGAAGGCTGGCTTGCCATCTAAAACAATAGGAAATTATTATATAAGGGATAGTCGAGCACCACACAGGCACTCCAAGAGGAGTTAACCTCCTGTCCCATGACAATTAGTATTAGAGTTAAAAGTTCTTAGTCCATCAAATCGCTTAAACGCTATCTAGAGTACTTAGTGAATGGGTAGTTCTTGTACTTGATGTGGTTCGTATGGATAAAACTCAAGTAGAGCAACTACGATAAAGAGGACATTGTTACCAAAAGACAATTGTGTCACTCATGGAGATAAGAATTTTCCTAAATCTTGTTGTCAATTCAGCTCATGTGGATGAAGCTCAAGTGGAGCAACCACCAAAAAAGGACATCGTTGTTAAAGGGTAGTTGTGTCATGAGTTGGGGTTGAAGCAAGAATTTATGCTCAAACTCTACCATTGGGCAACTCAACAAGAGACGATCTTAAAGGATGGAGAAATGTGTGAGGGTGAGAGGAAGCCTCAAATCTTGATGGGATGATCTTGGGAGGTGGGTTGATGATAGGTATGGAAAAGGGATTAAGATCTTAAGGGAGTGGGTAGTGGCAACAAATTTGCCACATGATGAAAGCATCATGAATTTAAGTGGGAGGGAACGTTGCGGTCCAAGAGTTGAAGGTCTGGTGGGAAGTGTTCAACTTAGACATATAGTGTTATAAGTGGCATTAACAAGGTGGTTTGGCCTCTTATGAATAAATTGTCATGCCTCAAAAGGGGGCCTAGTAGGATTTATCTAAAGCCATCATATCACGTGTGCACCCGTAACATGAGAGCCGTCCTGTATGTCAGAGTATACAAGACTCTATTTATTTATAAATGTTTATCATACAAATGATATAATATATTACAGTATTTCAATCATGGAATCCGATTTTCCAATTTCCACCAAGATCACAGAGAATCGGTATCCCCCACCAAATAGTGAAATTGGGTTTCCAAACTACAACATACAAAATTCAAAATTCATCTAATTTACATTCTAAGTTTACCATATCCTATATCTCTCTCTTCAATAGAGTTTGTTGGAGAAGCTCTCTTCACACATTCCTAGCCCAATCCCAGCTAATAATAATCCTACACAAAAACTGTAGGGGGGTGAGCGAACACGGGCTCAGTGAGACAAACTGACCATACCACACATCAAACAATAGCAACCAAGTGTAATTATCAATCATATGTAATGCAACAATCAGTCATATGCACATTACAAGCCTGGATGATCTAGAATCCAAAGCAGGATGAAGATTTACGCCCTCTCATCGGGGTTGAAGGATCACAATGCTATGACCCACCTACCCAGGAGAGACTAAGCATACAGGAATACAACAATACTCACTTTAATTATCTCTTTAAATCAACCATATCTTAAATCTCTCATTTCCTGTTTTCTGCCTTAGAAACTCCACTAAGTGTTAGTTATTCTCACGTAATACCATAAGCGGCGTCCTTCGTTTACCATGTAGTTCCTATGGTATTAACAGAACAAAAGTAATCTTGCAATTAACTACTAGCTCTCTGGCCTAGATAATTCAAGCATTACCAGAGATCCGAGAAACTAACACGTAGTAGGCTGCCACTTGCTCAAATGCTGTTTATGCAAATCGTGTAATGCATGATCATTTTCTTTTATGGTATCAAAAGCTTTTAGTCAGGTTTAAGGTGATCACACAATTAACAGACAATATCAACATGCTTCATACAGTAATTATCATACAATAAACTTATCACTTATAATAGGGTAATTTTGGCAATCAAGCATACACTAAACATTATGCACTATACCCAACCCCACATGCATATTAGTTTAATGTATTATTATTATAAATGCAGCTATATTACAAGCACAAACAGTATGATAAAGTCAAAGTTACTCACCTGTCCATCTTGTCTAATCGTCATAATAATCTTCCGAAAATTGTGTGGAAGTACTTAATTCCCCTATTAAGATAAAGTAAGGTATCATTACAAATATATATATATATTATTTGTGGCTATGTGTCCTAAACTAATGTTTCTTTCTTTTTTTTTTAATATACATATATTATCGCTGGTCCTATCCCAGCGTATATACATTCATTTTAGGGCTCATAAGATATACACATATATTTATATATTCAACCAAACTTTTCCTTTTTGTTATATAAAAGTTAATTGTTGTTAACGTGGATTCTGTTAAAAAAATCACCATGACTTCCCTTGGATTTAACTAGAGCCGAAACCTGCATGTGCTCATCTATTTCGAATATTTTAATTGTTCCCCCCCCCTCCCCCCCTTTTTTTTTTTTTTTTTTTTTTTTAATCTTATCTTACCAGAATATTATTTAGCCATTTAAATTACCCTTACTTTAAAAATAATAATTTCAACTTAATTCCCCTATTAAGATTCTATAGTGTCAACACATATACATATTTATGTATCATTCCAATTTGAATTTTATCGTTTAATTACGTAATTAAAAATCTAATACATATTTATTAACCTATACTATTCATTAAGTATAATCTCTTATGAACTTATTCCTATAAAACATAGTTGATTACTTAGACGATATTAAATAACATAAACTTTGTAAATCAATTTGTTTTCCTCCTTCATTCCTTTTCGGACCGACACATGCATATGCTTATACGATCTCTGTTTCATTTTTGTCTTGTCAATTTAATTTGCGTGCGACCAGTTAAGTTACTATGCATGTATTAATTTTAATTAACTCTTTATTGATTTGTTTCTATAAAACTCAACGAATCACTTAGATATTGTTAAATAACATATGATTTATGATCAAACCATCATTGCTTTTATTTGTTTCTACTTGGATCGAAACATAGATGCCCATACATGTATATAAAAGAAAAATTAATTAACATCGATACTTTTATTTCTAATATATATAAAAGAAAACGTTTTACCTTTGTTGAAACAGATTTTAGGATGTATTTTTCCTTACACTTGAAAGTGCCGCCACCTTGATTAAAGTTTTCCCCAGGCTTGATGATGATTTTTTTTTTTTTCCAAGGACTTCGGATATTAGGGATTCCTAGAGTTAATTTAGGTAGATGTTTGATTGATGATTTTAGCTGGTAATTTCTGGATGTATCATGGTGGAACGAGAAATTACGAGGAGGAAAAGAATATTATGTAATGTTAGATGGTGGTTTTTGACGAAATTTTTGGAGAAACTTGAGTGGGATCGTTGTTTTCGGTCAGGTATTAAAAAAATGGCTTTAAATTCCCCCTTTTCTTTTCTTTCTTTTATAATAAGAGGTCTCTAACGTTTGTTTTTATAAAGCTAAGGCATGGAAGTTATCATACGTAGAATTAAGAATTTTCCTTATTTATACGCAACTTCCTAAACAAGGAAAGAAATAGATAAGCTGAAGACAATGTGACATCATCTACATTTAATGCTGGTGATGAGGTGTTAACTTTGATATTTATCCTCATGTGAGAACATTTGATTTAAAATGATTCCCTCTGCAGGTTTCGATCAAGGCATGCAAGTAAACTTGTTACATGTTTAAATTGACCTTAGTTTGTTATCATGTATACAGGATAATATATTCAATATATTCAAAGATTTTGGGGAATATTATTGAATAGTGAATAGATTTATTAATTTATATAAGATAAGGGTATTTAAATTAATGTTTAGATTTTTAATTTATATATATATAAAGAGATTATAGTTTTGAGTTAAAATCTAGAATTTTATGTTTACGAAATTGAAAATTTTTAGAGTTTATATTTACCGATTAGAGTTTTAGGCTATATAAATTCAAATTAATCTAATATTCATGTAATCAAAATTGTTATTTGTCTTTGAATTTAAGTTATATGTGGAGGAGAGAAAGGGTTTACGGTTTGGACTCAAGAAAGAATTATTTTTGTTGGTTTGTTAATTAAATGCTTTAAATGCCAAGTTGTAAGAGAGACAAATTGACATTGATATTTGTTTGATAAAAAGGAATGTTTCACATAATGAGCTGAAGCAAGTTAGCTAACTGTTTTTCTTATCTTGAAGATTCTAGGAAAATCACGATTAAGATAAAAATATATGAAATTTTTTTTTTTATTGGTAGAGATTCTAATATTTCTAATTATAATCAAATTCATTCACACTTTAACATTTTTAAATCGAGAAAAGTTTGGAGTGATTTTTACTACTTGTTTGAAATATTCTATATAATCCTATATTACATTTTTAGTATTTGCTAAAATTAAATTACGTAAAATTAGGGGGATTACATAAACTATTTGAGAGTTAAAGTTTTTTTCTTAATGAGGCCATGGCAAGCCAAAAACCAATTGGAACAGTATGGTCTCCCAAACTTATGGAGGACGAGAGGTTCACCCCTCTTAAAGTACCCATGTGGAGCTCAACGATTCATCATATCTTCATTTGTAGCTATTTTAGATGGTAAGTCAGCCTTCTCTTCCCTGATATACCCAGGTCTTTCCTAAGCTTGTCAGCCCCATTAAGAGCATCCTCTCAGCTTATCTATAGTCCTCCATAAGTTTGGAAGGCTCAATTGTTTCAACTGGTTTTAGCTTGCCATGGCTTCATCAAAAGAGTAGCATCAACTCCTGATCAGTTTGTTCACGGGATGCCAAACCTGCCTTCAGAGTTAACCTATACTTGAATAAGCCACTTTGTTGATGCCACTTACAACACTATAAGTCCAAGTTAAAAACTTCCTACCAGACCCTCAACTCTTAGACCACGATGTTCTTCCTTACTTAAATTCATTTTCCTCTTATCATGAGACAAATCTACTGCCACTACCTAAACCTTTAAGATCTCAACCCTTTTTCCACACCCGTCGTCAACTTACCAGGACTTCGAGCTTCTACAGGCATCATCTCGGCTTCACGCATCCCTTCATCCTTCGAGATTACCTCTTATTGAGTTGTCTAAAGGTAGGGTTAACACAATTTCTTGTTTCAACCTGAACTTGCAACACAACTACCCTCTAGTTAATGATGTCCTCCCTCTGATGGTTGCTTTGCTTAAGCTTCATGTATACAAGCTAAATTAACAACAAGATTAGGGAAAATTCTTACCTTCATGGCTTATTACATAACTACCCTCTAGTAATGGTATCTTGCTTCTAGTGGCTGCTCTACATGAGCTTCACCCACACAAGCCACATCGATAACAAGAACTACTTACTCAATAAGTACTTTAGGTAGCTTTTAAGCGGTCTAATGGAGCTAGAAAATTTAAGTCTAATACCAATTGTCATAAGACGGGAGGTTAATTTCTCTTGGAATACCCATGCGATACTCGACCATCTTTCATATCATCATTACCTATTGTTCCGAATGGTGAGCCAGCCTTCTTTTCCCTGATTTAACCAAGTCTATTTCGAGCTCATTAACCTTGTTAGGAGTACCCTCTTAGCTTAGCCATAGTACTCCATAAGTTTGAGAGGATCAACTGTTCCACATTGGGAAAGTAATGGCATTAACTCTCGATTAGTTTCCTCAATGGAGGCCAAACCCACCTTCAGAGTTAACCTACACCCGGATAAACTACCCTGCTGATGCTATTTGCAACACTATACATCAGAGTTGAACACTTCCCACAAAACCCTCAACTTTTGGACCATGACATAAGCATGCATTAATTCCTCACTTTTTTTTTTTTTTTTTTAGTGTTGTGTAGGTATGACTTTTGAATTAAAATCATGTTTTGAAGGGTTGTTAAAAGTGGAAATTGAAGTGAATTCATGTGCAAGTATTAAGTGTAGAATTTTCATCAAGAAGGGGTATGCAAGTTCTTCTTGCATAATTGTGACCTTTTGATATAAACAGAATAAAAAAAAAAAAAAAGAAATCATAAAACATCTAAGTTTTATGTTATGCAATGATATCAGGGACACAAACTTATTTAATTTATTAATTGTTGTTTGTTGTTATTTGAATAAGTATTGGCAATGAATTAATTACTTTTAAAAAAAGTTACAGAGTTGCTTTTGGAAGAGGATAGTATATCAAACAATTTCAAGAAGAGTTTTCGATGTTGCAATTGTTATGGAACCATTTTGATTCATCAAAT
Organism: Combretum micranthum; assembly: GCA_024138025.1. Taxonomy (NCBI): domain Eukaryota; kingdom Viridiplantae; phylum Streptophyta; class Magnoliopsida; order Myrtales; family Combretaceae; genus Combretum; species Combretum micranthum. Next base: position 836,999 of record JAMXBD010000506.1, read on the forward strand.
GAGGGAAAAACTTTTTGACATTATGCTATTCACCTAACCAAGAGATAGAGGGGGGTAAGTACCAAATAGGTTCATAAATAGATTGATACAATATGCTATTGAATTTGAGCACGAAACAACAATGAATAATCTTAAATTCTATTCAATTAAGCTTGTTTAGATTTGAATTATAATAGGATAATTTTTATTTTATATCATAACTTGGATTGAACTTAATTAATATTCAAATTCAATTTAAACTCAATCATGCTCGTAAGCTACTTGAGCTAGGCTCCATGAAGCTTGAGCTTAACCCAATAACTACTCGAGTAGCTCGAACTAACTTGAATATGTCATAATTAGTTTAACTTGTTTACACCCCCAATACTAATCCCTAAGGAATAACAAAAGGAGGGGGAGGAAGAAGAGGAGGAGGATAACAATATTCTTATTAATATTAAAAAAAAAAAAGGAGTTAAGTAAGAAGCATATTAAAGAAGAAAAGGTTTTCCTAAATGCCAAAAGTTGCACGAAAGCAAATTAAAATTGGATACAAATATCAATCCAAAGTCCTCAATGAGTGTTTGATAATGATATATACCGGAAATGGGGACTAAAATTTTGACTTGTTTGAATGTTATTGAGGATGCCTAAGAATAACTCCTAAGTCAATTACGGATCAAACGTTGGAACCTCATGAGTAAGTATATGACTCTAGAATTGATAGAGATGTTTAGACCTAATTGATAGAGAAATTCAAACTTAAGTGGCATCGGAGAAATTTATAAAGGACATAGAGACAATGATTGAGGTAATGCTAAGAAACATATGCATGATGGTTGTGTATGTCAGAGTAGAGAACTTAATGAACATAATTCATTATTTAAGGCTTTAATCAAAATATAGATTTAACTTGGCTAAGGCATATTGATTGGTAAATGCAGTACTTGAGTGGAGTAGTTTACTAATTTAATGTGATATTAAGTGCTTACTTGTTCAATGGGATGCTAACTAGATAGACTATTGAGATTACGGTTTGGAATACTAAGATACCATACTAAAGTTGTAGGTATGCAACACTTACATGAAAGGCGCCTATGGTGAACTAGTATACCAAAGGCAAGTTATGAGGTAATATGGGATAACAAGACTAGTTTAATACTCATGGGAATTTGAGAAGTACCCAATATTAAATTTATGCATGAGTATATATACATCTATTATGTGGTATGGAGTCATGAGTCACTTTAGTTCTTGGATACCAAGACTATGTTATATTAAGCTACCTAAGTAAAAGATGATAATTCAATGTTTTGCATTAGTATTGATTTGTATATGTGTATACCCTCCATTGTATTCTTGGATGGTTGCAACAGTTGTATAGTAAGCTTGGAATTATGTTAAGAATTCCTTTGTTTTCATATGAGCAAATATAATAGATGATGTTGACTATTATAATGATCTTATATATGACTTTTATTGGCTACAAAGGGGTTAAGGAATTTTAAAATGCAATGTACATGTAAATTAGACAATTCAGATTGTTAAATTAGAATTGAAACTTAAAAATATATATATGCATACATACATCCATACATAATAATAGGGTTACAAAAAGGAAAGAAATAAATATTACAAAGAAATGAAATGTTTATAAAGATTTCCCTTTGTATGGTGGGTAAGCTGCAGCTGACTAATCACGTGCGATACGCATGTTGATAAGCTTGAGAGGAGTTCTAAATTGATGACGCATTTAAGATGTCGCAAAGAGAGGCACAGGAGGAGGAACGAGAAAACTTGGTTTCTCGAGTGTACGAGTATGATAGAAGATCAAACTAGATAGATTTGATCATTCTTGACTTAGTCTTCACGAATTAGATGCTTTAATCTTTCTCTATAGCTATCTTAGTAGAGTTTCCACATTGCTCTCAATCTTAGAAATACGCAGAATTATCCCCAAATGAGAAGATAAATATCTTATTTATAGATGTTGGAGATTAATGCCAGCCTTTGGATCATTCTTAAGGATCTAACGGTTGAGATTGAAGCTTTCTTTTCTTCAGTAATAGGATGGGCTTGCAAATAGGCTTGGAAAGAGTCTAAGGACATTATAATATAATAGAGCCCAATAATATTTTAAAATAGCCTATTTTCTATGTAAAAGGGACTTATTTTAGTCAAATAAAACCTAAATTAACCTAGTAAGATATTTTCGAAGTATACTTTTTGCGCACAAGCAAACCAAATTAGACCAAGAACGAAATGAACCAATCTAACTATCCCTATTCCGAGCCTAGCAAGTCAAATCTCCTTACAATATCTCTTATTGAACTTGATCTTTTACGGCCTGATACTAGCCTAAAAGATTAGCCCATGGTATTAAATTGAGCTTCAAGCCCAATTACCGAAATGATCCTCTACAATCTTTATCGAAAATCTCATTAGGAAGGTTTGAAAAGATTTCAATAATATCAAATCTAATTTTAACTTGATTTTATTCTAAACTTTTTCTTTCTTTATAGATTGGATAATATCAAATATGTTAATAGTTACTTAAATATGTAATTGACATGATTTCAATCTTGTTCTTGATTTTGTCAATGATAAGGTAATAACAAATTTGTTAACATTATTTTTTATATAATAGCAGATGAAGCTTTCAATTATATCTTAATCCTTGCTTATTTCTTTATTTCATTATGAAATCATGCTTAAGGTCATCGAGGTTGGGCAAAATTCTAATTTTAGAGAAACTTTGCTCATTTTATCGCTTAAATATGGTTTTAGTCCTTAATCGATCATTAGACACTTGAGAAGGTCAGTATTGATCAAGAGATTAACACATCTGGATCTTAAGTCAAGAATTTGGATGTAAGCATGAAAGGGGATTTCAAGTATGATTTGCAAAATCAATTGGGTTATAAGTCTAGAATGAGAGGGCATCTTATTTTTCATCATTTAATTAATTCTATAGTTTTCATTTATTGTCAAATCTACTTAAATTGGCTATATCTTGGTGAATTTATTTTGTAGTTGCATACATGAATGGTCATTGCAAAGGTCTACATGTCTAGTTTTCATTTTTATAGCATACTTGATGATCTTAACCCCTTTGGCTGGTGCAATCACAAAAACAGTTTTCATGTGCGTTTAATTCAATCAAAAGTCATCTTTATTTCATTCTTGTTTCACTTTGATCCTATAGTGTTTCATTTAAAATTTACTTCAAGTCATGTTTTTGGTATTAAGAAGAAGGCTAAATTATTTATGTTAGGGTTTATGTCACTTAATTAGGTTCAATTGGCTTAAATAACATTAAGATTGGATAAATCACCTACTAAGACTTTTATTAGTCTTTTACAAAAGATAAATGTCAAATTTAGTGCTTGAACTTTGAACTAGTCAATTTAATATTTAATCAAACTTTTTGTTACTATTTTTACTACTTTCATAATATTATTTTCTTTGTTTGCATACGTTAAAGAGGTAGCATGCAATTAAATTTTTACTAGTTTTCCTAACACTATCTAGCACTAATAGGCTGCTACTTTCACATTAGAAAACAAATTAAACAATGCTAGTTAGGTCGTAAAAATAGTCATGAAAACTTTAATTGGGTATTAAACTAACCACTTTAAAGTTCAGGTACCAAACTAGATTTTCGTGCAAAGTCCAAGTACTAAATTTGATATTTTTCTATTAAATAATTCCAATCCATATAAAAATTTAGCCTAATATAGGTTTTATACATGTTTCTACTCAAATGTTAAGGCTACCAACAAGTTAGGTTGTCTTAATTATCTAATTATTTAATTGACTTTAGATATATATTCTTTTTGAAGCTACTTTAGGTAACTTCTTGAAAAAAAAAAAGAAAAAAATTACACGATAAATTAAGATCTATCATCAGTAAACAAGGTAGTGGTTTGGTTTAAAAAGGTATGGAAGTGTCGCCTTTACTTCCACTTTCCTATGAATGTTCAAGTGACCTATTATGCAATAAATTTGAAATTTGAGAGTAGGAAATTGACCAAGATAAGGTAGGTATTCTACCTGAATAACTTGAGATATGATTTTAAGATCTTATGGATTTTTGGGGTTAGGTCTTACTTAATTTCAAGGTCATATGTGAAACTAGTGACAAAAAATAAGATTGGTAGACATGAAAAGCAATCTAGGATTGTAGCTAATTCAAGGCCCTCTTGATGGTATTTTTATATAAAAGTTTTCTAGGACAATAAATGATATATAAGCAAAAAATGAGAAATTGAATCTTGTTATTTTGAGGATTGTGTTAGTCATAATATTTTTTTTGATCCATACGATGGAATTAAATGCTATAGCTAAAGTCCATATCATACCACCACCTTATGCATAATAATTGTTCATTACTATGTATGGTCAACTAATATATTCATTAAGGGTATAAGTAATTCTTACATCATTATCATCCAAATTTTGATCTAAGTTAAATTTCACAATTCAATTTGTAGGGAGTGATTTTTAGTATCTATCTAATTTGATATACTATAGTTTATCGATGTTAGATTTTTCATTTTAGTATTATTAAATTAACATTTTAAGTGTATGTAGTAAATTGTTTGATATATCAAAACTTTTCAAGATGTAAATTGATTAAACTCAATCATATTAGTTCTGGACATTAGAGATGGCTACATACTTGATAGATATTACCATGTATATGTCGTAAGGTCTCTCTATTGGTGTAGGAAGTTGGGGAACAACAAAGGAACCATGAAAAGTCACTAAGAAAAGCAAAATCAATATGGCATTTCAATAATAATTAACATACATATGATTTTAGGGACTAAATATTCACATGTGACATGGATATACATGAAAACTGATTGCTATGGTAAATAATTGTTTGTAACTCAACTAGCCCATCATAAGCCTATGTGGGCAGTGGTACTCATGAAGAACTCTAGCTACACTACAAAGAGCTTACCTTAACTAGAACTTTGGCCCCAAACTTCATAAAGGCTTAACTCGATAGGGAGCTCAGTTCCAACCTCAAAGCTCTTTTAGAGTCTCGATCCTTATACCATGTTACAACTCCCAAGTGGAGGCCCATAGCAACACGCCACATGTTCCATGATGAGCTACACTCTCTCGACATGACACATGTCCCTAAGATGCCACATGCTCCCAACAAGGCAGGGGTGAATGAGTATAAGTCTTGTTACACTCTATGTTTCACCAGCCTCTTCTCTTCGGGTCAAGGTTAGCTACCGACCTCAGGCTATCCATGTCAACAACAAAGATTTAGTAGGACACATTATGGTATGACCTCATCTATAAATAACCCTTCCCTACTAACCTCATAACTACACTTTGAATTCTCTAGGAAGACTCATGACTAACTTAAGCATTGGAGTGGCCACAGTTGACAACCGCTCAATGTACTATTAACCGGTTTCTATGTTTACAAGTCCATAACTCTACTGGCGGATCAGGAATTGTAACACTAATAAAGTTAGTTTGCACGGGCTTGTTATTTATCCTATAATTTTCAAAGATGGCTTAGGGTTTTTCGAAAATGATTATAAAGAAAATAAGCTATAATTAGAAGGGAAATGCATAAATAGACTCAGTTGGGAAACCATAAGAGTATATATATGTTGATTAGAAGCACTTGTTCTTTTGTTGAGATTTAGACAAGTTGAAATTAATATTTTCCTCCTACAGATGACACATTCGATGGATAAATAGGTTGGGTCTGGTGTTAATTTAAAGTTTGGTAAAGATCTACTAGAGTTTGTAAGGAAAATTTTTGAAGATAAATGATAAATAGTTGTAGTGTTTAAGAAGTTGATTGCAAAGAGGAGAGTAGAATGAGATGCAAGGGATTTATATGACAATTAGTTTGATGATGGAAATGCTCAAGGAACAAAGAAGATTCCATGCATGAAGTTTTAACTAGTAATGGGTTATTGATGTGATGTTTTTTTATAAGCCATGTGATTTTGTTTTATTTGAATTTTTTAAAATGAATGAGTGTTTATTCAATCATTCTTATGGGTTTTTACTCAAGAATAGTCAATAAAATTTAAATAGAATGGGGATATAATGTATGGAGATTAAACATGAATTTCATGATTAAATCAATTTTTGTTTCAATATGAATTAACATGGTTGTTAATTGTAAAATTTATTAATTTTTTTTTAATTTTTTTTTATCAATGAATCCAGCTTATGAGCTTTGATTAAATTTTCCCGTGGTCAATTTTCTATATTGAATCAGAATTATTGATTTATCAATGTTCAAATACAAAGATTTTTCACTAGTTTTATTATAAGTTTCTTCATATTTATTTATCATAAAATTATAAAATTTATTTATTTAAGGTTTTCAAGAATTTACAGTTTGAATAATTGTGCTTCCAATGTGATGGTGTACAATATCAAAGTGGTGAGCATCGTAAGGGATATTCAGGTGTGAATATTATCATTTATGGAACTTTGTGATACCATGTGTTATTGTTATTGAAGGTCATATGATATGTAGGCTAAATAATATTTGGTTGCATTCTTGACTCTAGTTAAGCTTATAAAGGTTTCATCAGGACTTTTTTTCGAATGTTAGTCCAATCACTAGTTTAAGAACTTTAAGCTTACAAAATGCAAGCTTTGAATACTCTTAGGCTTTCAAAAGCTAAGAGCTTATCTATAAACAAATTAGCTATTTGTTGTTTCTATGCTAAAGAATATTAACTCACGAAGGTTTCTCTTTCGCTTCCAATCTTTTAAACTTTTCCTTTATTCTTTGGATTGTCACATCTTTTCTTTAAACATTCTTGTTCTCACATCTTTGCGTCGAACTTAGATTCAACATAAATGACCTTTAATAATTCAAGTCTATGTTCTTCTTATTTTTTCTTAGCCATCACTTAATCCTACTGGTCTCGAATTGTTCAACATTTCTTTTCCTCTTAAGCAATCATGACCAACTTGTAGGGGCTCACAAGTAGCCTAACAACAAATTGTTGGGTTTAAAGGTAGCTAAGGGGTTTAGGATTATGGCTAAGATTTAAAAAGTAATTGAGGGTAATCTTATGCAATGCAAAGCTAATAGAAGGTGGTCTTGTAAAGCATGGATGGTAATGTTTTCTTTGGTGGATAACATTAACCAAGGAATCAAAGTCAATGGTTGTTTGAGAAGGAAGAGGGATTTTGGGTTTTCTCAAAATCTTGGAAAGAAAGAGTCTTGGCTAAAGCTTCCTACAGTGTTATTGAGGATGTAAATGGTATTTCCTAGGTTTAATTATAGGACTTGAGTTCCCATTAAAGATCAAAGGGTTAAAGAAGGAGAAAAACTGAAGGTTGCATTTATTTACTATTGATTAGATTGTGCTTAAACTTGAAATAATATAAGAAGTTGTTCTGGATACTAGTCTCTTGATCTGCTTCTATATTGATTGCATGAAGAAGATCAAAGTTTATAGTTTGAATGATGTCAAGTTGAAGCTCAACTCATAATCATATTCAAACTTGTGAGCAAGAGATGAAGGTGCAAAAAAAAATAAAAAAAAGGTGTTTTCCTTGTTCTTAGATTAGATAGAAAAAAAAAAAGGGTTGCATATTGTGTCAAATAGGAATTAAACTCGAGACAAAAAAGAAGGATAACAACTTGCTTGACCTAACAAACTTTGCTTTATAGTATATGTATTAAAATTGCATATATGCTTGAGTTAAGTGGATTAAGCTCTGAGGTCCAAAACGGATTTAATGTTAATAATCGTCCTAAACCCATTAATTCTTTAAAGAATGATTTTATGTCAATAATAATCATTAAATCTATTATGCATATGTGAAAATTAGTTTTTGAAATTGTGTTATTTTAAGAAGATTTTGGCTTTGGTTCAATCCTATTAAGTGTAATTTTCTTTTTCTTTTTTTATTTAGTTGAAAAAAGACTACTATTTAAAGAAAACTTCATTAAAATTACCCCTTTTTATATCTTTAGAAACATTTGAGCTTGATAGGGTACATTTTTTCATTTCTAATGAAATGAAGTCCCTTTTAACTGAAAATTCAAATTTTAACATATTATTCTAGATGTCTTATGATTGAATCATACTGTCAAGTGTCTCATCATCATCATCATCATCATTATTTTTCCTTTTTGTTTTTGGGTCCTATTGCACTGATACAAATCCTGCCATACTCCAATACTAAATTGATGGAATATGTATTCAACTCTCAAAAAATTTAGGATTACAAATATAAAATCCATGAATTTAAATTCAAACCAGCTTGTGAATAAAATCATAAACCAGTAAGTTCCACGATTTGCAAATCAATTATAAGCATTGAAAGAATTATAGCCCATCTAATAAAGTTTCCTACAATTAAATAAATAAATTGATAAGAACAAATTTGAATAAAGATTAATAATTTTCAATATCTGATTAAAACAACACTCACAAGTCTCTTGAAGGAAAATAACACATGAAAACTCCATACCCCATTATTTGATAATACCCATAGTATTAAGACTCATCCTATGTATAGGCATATATAACATAATTTATTTGGAAACTAACAAAACAACAAAATATCAAATAACATAGGAAACTAAGGACCCACTAAAGCATGAAAGCTCAAATCTTTTAGAAAATGAATTCCGAAGAGTGCATAACCACATAAATAAGCTTACGCTATCCCATTAATTTGGAATGGGAGAATATCACATTTAGTAGCTAAATTTTATTAATTTTGCAATGAACTACCTAAACTTTAAAGTTGTCAATGTTGAACTGGTGAGTTCAATGTGATTTTTTATGAGAAAAATAGATTGTATAATTGTCCATTTGATTAGAATAAGTTAATATTAACTAACAAAACATATAAGTAATATGATATGTTGTATTTGCACAATAGTTCGGATCATGTTAAAGTGGTCTGGACCTATGCAGTGGTTTGTTTTATTTTTTGCATGTTACTTTTAATATGACTGGACCACTTGGAGAGAGTCCAAAGGTATTTTAAGAACCTGGCCAAGTAGTCCAGACCATTTGGCAAAATCAAAGTGATGACATAAGAAGAAGGAAACTCAATGTGCAGATAGGTGGATTATCAATTGTAATTAATCTAAATCAAAGTAAAACCTTGTATATACCCTATGATTAATCCTAAGCAAGAGTACCTATTGATTATAGTATAGATTAGCATAGAAATCGTTCCACCAGGACCTGTAATTATTGATACTTACCCTAATTCTACTATCTAATTGATATGATACGAGTGATCTTAATATATCTAAGCAACTAATTAATTGATTAATTAACCCTAACAAAAGTGAGTGTTTAAGCATCTAAATATGTTAGATTACAAAATACTCCCAATCTTGATTCACCACTAACCTTATATATCATTCCTTATAAAACATTCGTTAATGGGTTGTTTAAGTTCTTGAACCGCAGAAATCCCTAATTTTATCAATCTCTTTCAAGATAATTGAATTACAACCCTATATGTCTAATGGAATTGTCTTTATCATTAGATGCATACAAAATTACATTAGAGTTCATGATTCCTTAGAAAGATTAAATCTTTATACAGAAAGTTCATGCAATCTATTTCTAGAGTCATATTCAAACTTCTCTATTTTTGCTAGATCTACTTTATCAATCAATCCATCGATCAAATCAACAAGAATCAAACAATGATTTTATACTGCACCTATATTAAATCAAGAAACAAATATAAACACATGTATAGATTCAAGAAAACATAAACTTCCATTAACAATATAATTGAATTTCTACATTATGATTAGGGATTTTAAGAATCCAAGGTATAATGATCTATTTTTTCATAGATAGATGATTACAATTAATGAACAAAAAAAAATAGTAAAGAGTCATGATTACAACATTTAAAAATAATATCTTGTAATCTTCAATAATCTCTGGCGTCTCTCCACTTTAGGGAACCTATTTTTCTCTCTAAAGTTTATAGGAATAAATTAGTGTATCTTAAAAGACAAGTAAAGGCCGCTATTTAAAGAAAAAGCAAAATATTTTCTACACAGCCATCTTACATGGCCATGTAGGATGCTCACGTAGGATTAAAATTGGCGCAATAATGGAAAATTAGGTTTGCACGACCCCAAGTATAGCCCATGTAGGGAGGTCGTGTATAATGTAAAGTACTTCCGATCATCCTCCAGCTTCTATGTAAGCATGCTACATGGCTTGTATAGCTTCCTTATGTACTTTGGAATTATATGCTAGTCACTTTTCACCTTTTACACTAGTTTTTTGCATAGCTTGAAAATTAGTTTATGTTGTAAATCTTTCCTTTACCTATTTCTCCATTAAATCTCCCTTAACTCATCCAATTGTCTTCATTAACCTCAATATCTTACTTTATTTCTAAAATTGACATTTTAACCAAATAAGTATTTTTTTTTTAATAATTCACATAAAATCAATATAATATCATACGAAAATAATGTGAATAATAAAGGTCTTTTGACATTTATCAAACTTTCCTACACTTAACCATTTGCTTGTCCTCAAGAAAATAATTAAAAACAATAAAATCCATCATAAATCACAGTCATATGCTTAATGGAAATTCAAATCACGTAATCGCATTCAACCTTCTAATTAAGAATAGAGCAACTTCAGCCTTAAGTGTCTTTCACTTAAACCTACTATACATTTGCTTAACATACCAAAATTGAAAATTTAAAACTAATCTAGGTAAGTCAAACTTTACCCTCACCATTTAATAACAACATCTAAAGTTATAAAGTAAACACAAAGTCAAGCAGAGTAAAAGAGACTAAATTACACTTCAACCACCTATTTAAGAGTATATAGCTGTTTCAACCTCTTCTCTAAGCACATTAATAAAAAGCGAAAGTATTTACATCCATTTTTCCCTCGGGTTTTCTCCTTTCAAAACCTTTTCAAAATTTTCATTCTTCAAAAATTTTTAGAGGGGAGGTTTTTGCCTCAATCTTTTCCTTTTTCCTCAAGATGGGTTTTTACTCATTTCTTTTAAGCTCTTTCTTTCTCTCTTTCTCTTTTTCTTTTAGGTTTTGTTAGCAGTAGGATCAATTTCACTCTTTTGGGGGATCAAAGCCCACCATACTAACTAAGATTTTTATATTATCAGTTAACCACATAAAGTAATCAAATGATTTTCAAAGAGATTATTGTAAGAAGAATTACCAAGTGATAAACTTCATTTGCCCTTTCAATAGAGATTAAATGAGCTCTCAAAATTGTTGAAAAGAAGATATACAACCCAATAAGCTTAGAAACATAACCAATTAACTTTTAACTAACGGCTTTGATCAACTTCTAAACTCTAAATTTCATCATTAAATAGCAAGTAAGTTTGCCTCACCTAGATTTTATCATACAATTTAGACTAGGTATGTCAAATTCAAAGTAAGTGAGTAAAACACAAAGTTGCTTTTAATTTTTGAATGCGAAACTTAACAAAGAGAATTAATGAGTATAATATCAAGATTTTCAAAATTTTCACAATACATATCACATAAGTGGAGGAATTTTGAATAAAAGTGTATAATTCATTAAAGCTCAAAATAAAACCACTTAATTTAATCTTTCTAAATTATGTCTTCCTCACACTTAGAGTAAGGCATTGCCCTTAATGTCTACTATAACATATCAATAAAGAACAAGAAAAAAAGAAAGAAAATAGAAAGAAAAGGAATTGAGACTTCCTCGGTTTAAGATTGTAGATAAGTCAAAGCATCAGGAAGTCATGGTTGTGGAGATAAAAGCCATGTTGTCAGATTCGAACTTGGAGTTAATCTGGATATGCTAGGGGGTTAGGGGTCAGGGGTCAAGGGGTTGAATCGATCTGGGGGTCGAACCAAGATCGATAAAAAATGAATTTTTATGGTAAATCCTAACCATTAGAAAGAAAATAAATATAATTTACATTGCCCAATCCATCATTAGATTGAAATCACATTGTACATATTGAAAACAAAAACAAAATATTATAAACAAAGATATTAATTCAACCTTTAATTAATATCGTCCTAAACTTCATTTGATTCAATGGTATGCATGAAGTTGGTTCGGTTTGTAATTGCATCCAAATCAAGCTCTTCATTAATTTATGTATCATCTGGAAGAAAAAAGAAAAAAAAAAGAGAGAATAATAAGTCTTAGGAAAAATAATATTCAATGAACATACACGAAATTAATAATTTAGAAATACTAAAATAGATCACAAACCTTTTGTTAAACCATTAGTTGTTATAGGGGTGACATCATTTTCATAAATTGCTTGTTTGATAATCTCATCAAAATTAAGTTCAAGAGGTAAATCTTCTTTTTATTCAGTTATCCAAAAATTTGTCTTATCAATGCAATCAAAATCTATTGGATCATAACTTTTCTTCTTATATTGATGCCTATAAAAAAGTAATTAGTGAAGGAAAAAAATTAAAAAATACGTAAGGTGAACTATTCTTAGTCAAAATAATTTACATACCTATTCTTCAAACGCAAAGTATAGTTCCCATAAACAAGATCATTAAGCCTTTGATGCTTTAATTTATTTATTTTCTTTGTGTGAATGCGTTTAAAGAAACTCCAATTACGCTCACATCCAGAAGCAGAAGCAATTCGACTTAATATTCAAATAGTAATATTTTGCAATGTAGGAGTACTATGACCAGAAAACCTCTACTAATCATCTACAATTCAATAAAGCAAGTCAAATAATTGTGAAAAATAAATATTAACCTTAATTTTAATTCTAGTATTCATGGTTACTTACTGGTTGTTATGTTTTGACAGATTTGATAGCTATTTCCCAACCAAAACTCTCTCTCCATTCACAATACAATTCATGTCATTAATTACAACTATGTTATCACCACAAATACCTTCTTTTTTTTTTTTTTCTCTAGCACCTATAAGCCTTGAATAACTTCTGTAGTTTCTTCAAATGTATCATCATATATAAAGGCTTGATTCAAGAAATAAGTTGTAGCATGTAGACTACGACGAAAATGCTTGTCCCATCTCTGATCAACAATTTTGATATAAGGACTATACAATTTTGTTTATTTTAGAAAAATGATATAATCCCCTTATGAATCCTAGAAAACCCTTCATAAACAACAAAAAGAGAAGGCTTTTCATCAGCATCTACAATACGTAAGAGCTTCGCAATGGGAGCAGTAACTTTCTCCATGGGAGCCATGACTTTCACCAATGAGCAAACAATCTTCCAAAATGATGTGTCTAACACAATAGCAATAAAAAGCTTTTTCAGTAGTATATTTTGAAAGCCTATGACTTGTGAAATGTGTACCTATTGCCAAAGCTTGCAAGTCATGCTTATGTTCAAAGATACTTTTCAAAGTAATAGAAGTAGTGGCAAATCGAGTTACTCCTAGATGAAAAATTTCTTTCCAATCATCTCTTTTTCTCAACCAAGACAACAAGTGAATATGGTTATATACAAATACAATTACCTTAAAGGCATGCTTTGTAAGCTCATCTATGTGATCCATCTTGCTAATGTCTTTTAACATCAAATTCAAGCAATGTGATGCACAAGAAGACTAATATATATGATTGTACCTCTCATGCAACAACCTCTCAGCTGTAGCATAATTTCTTGCATTATTATTCACTATATACACCACATTAGAAGGCTCAATCCACTCACCTATTTATGAAAACATATTGCATAAATTATTAGCATCCTTCACGATGTTAGATGCATCAATGGACTACACAAACATCACCTCAATAGGAAAATACACTAGAAACTTAATGGAGTTCCTTTGGCTTTGATCAATCTAACCACCAGCCATTATTGTACATCTTGATTTAGCCCAATTGCTTCCGTATGAATCAATCTACAATTGACACTCCTTTTTACAATCCCCTAGCAACTGAATACGCATGACATGATAAGATGGTCCCATATATCTAATACCAATGGCAGCAATAGCATCCCATGCAAGTTGAAATAAGGTGACTACAAATAATTAAAAGCTATACATGCATAAAAAAACAATATAGCAAATGCCATTTGTGCTCTTTTAATTGCTTGTTTACCAGCTAATGCACTCTTTATGTCTGGTTGGGACAATGGAGGGGTGTTCTTAGTGACATATTTATCTATTCTAACCTTTTTTTTCTCTTTGTTGCATTGGCAGAGTTTTTAACTCTTCCACTTCAACCTCAGCTTCACCATCTTCAATTTGAGTATACTAAACATCATCATAGTCTTGACCCTTGTGTTTGACAGATTTAAGATATGCCAACATTTTTTCTCGAATCTCAGTTGGTACTTTTTTGCAAGGAGCAATATTGCAATGAATCCCTACCAAATGATATTTCATCCTATTAATCCTTCCACTTTGATACTTAGATCCACAATAAAGGCATGTAACAATATCTTTCCTTTCTCATTAGTAGATAAGCTAAAATGCTTCCAAGCAGGATCATTCTTGGTATAAATTGAAGAAGATGATTGAAAACTTGCCATGTGTCTTCTTCAATAACCTATTTTTTTTAAAGAGCATTTATAATTAGTAACAGCTCTAGGAATATGTATTCAGTTTAATGATAGCAATATGTACTAGCTAAGCCACATTATATAATCAAGAACAAGTTTTGAATCATTAAGTAACAGCTCTAGGAATTTACAAGTTTTGTATTATGTATAGTTATATACTAGTGACTATAGATAATATCAGATACAATATAGAAAATATATACATATATGCCTATACATTCTTGACTATCTTACTTTATAATCTAAAGTTTAAACAATCCTAAATTTTTCACTTTAGCTAGCCAGCGGTCATACCTTGCTTGCTTAACCTTCTTTGCCAATTTCAGATTTTTTTTTCAACCTGATGCATAATTCAAATTTCAAAGATAGCAACAGATCAAATACTCATTTCAAAGCTCTCAACTCCTCTTTTCAACTTACAATTCTTGGATCTTTCAAATATATCATCTAATATATCTATAACATTTATATTAGTAATCACTTCTAAATTTTAAATCAAGCTGTAAATGGACTAAGGCACTAGTGAAAACTGAAAACCAAGTTGTAAAACAAAAACTCCTAAAACATTTTGACCACTCATAAGAATAAATGTGCAAATTTTATTAAAAGAAAAAACGGAACTAACAACAATGATATGGGAAATCGAAACTCATCTTATCTGGCTGATAGTGATGGCGGTGTACCGTAGAGGTAGGTGGCAGTGCTGGATGATATAACCTTGTTCTCTACTGCAGCCTGTAAGTTTTAACTCTTAAGTTTGGGTTTTGGTTTTACTTCTAGGATATTCTATTTCTTTGCCTTTAGTTTTCTTTTACTTTTATTTACATTTAAGTTTGCTTTGTTTTGTGTTTTTACTTTTTACTTTTTGACTCTCTAATACTACTTCCATGGTTACACACCAGATGTGAAGGTTAGCATTTGCTTTTTTTTTTTTTTTTTTAAATAAGTGGGCATTTAGAACCGGCCAACCCGATTGGGTTGACCTGGTCTGGTTGGTTCTTGCCAAAAGCGAGCTAACCGTCAAACTCGGCCTAACTTTAGTGTTGGTTCTAACAACCTTGTATAAAAGCAACAAGTCATACAAATGAGAACCTAGTAGAAGTTTATGCTACACAAAAGCATAGAAAAAAGGAAAAAAAAAAAAGAAACTATAAAAATCTATATCCAACATGGATTACGTCCCATGAAGTGCTTTGTTTAATGTCGTTAGCTCAACATCCTTCACAAATTCAACTCAAGTTAGTGGTTCTTCAATAGATTATTTAACTATACCTTAGAACTTACAGATATCTCTTTGAACCTATTTGTAATTAAAATCTGATCAATAGCTCCTAATGGAGCTATACCATCTTGTATCTTAGGGTCCTTTGGGTCTTTCTTCTCTCTGTGTGTCATGTCTAACTCCAAAACATCCTTACAAAAATCCTGCATACAATCTAAAATAGAATCATCAATAACATTGATGTTAAAACAAGAAACATTAGACATCATGAACTGGTTGAATGCTGTCAAAATCTTCATTGTAAGCTCCTTATCCCCAACTTTGGGTGTTAGCTTGCCATTCCTCCACATCAATAACAGCTCTGGTAGTGGCTAGGAATGGTCTTCCTAGGATTAGAGGCACTTCTTCAGCTTCATCCATGTTGAGTATTATAAAATCTCCCACTTGTAGCAACACCTTCGATAATCCTTCTAGGGAGCTTCACTGAACAATCTGTCAGTTGCAAACTCATTTGGGTAGGAGAATGTTCACCCAAACCCAACCATTTGAAGAATGGATATGGCATCAAATTAATGCTTACCTCTAGATATACCAAAGCTCTCTCATCATGCAATTTCCCAATCAGGTATCGGATTGTGAAACTTCTTGGATCCTTGAGCTTTGTTGATAGTATATTTTGAAGGATCATTGAACATTCGGCTCCAACCATCACTACAAATAAATCTTCTAATCTTCTTTCACTAGAGAATGGCTCCCCCAAAAATTTTACATGTTTGAGCCTTTGCAATAGAGCTTCATCAAGTGGTGAGTTGATATGTAATGTTTTGAAAGGTACCAGGAACTTACCAAACTATTTAGTGTTATGACCCTTCTTTAGACAGGCTGGATTTGGTATCGGTGGCTTGTAGGCTTGCACCTTAGGAAATTGCTTTTTCCTTGCCTACAACTCTTTTTCTTTAAGTGTCTTTCTTTTCTCAAGAATAACCGCTCCTTGTTGGTTAGATTGCAGATCTTTTAAACTCATGGGTGTTATTGCATTTACCTGCTCTTTGGAACTTGACTTAGTATTATTAGGAAGTGAACTAGGTTGTCTCTCTAGTAACATCTTGGCAAGTTGTCTAATCTGATTCTCCGGATTATAGATGGAAGCTTCGTGGTTCTGAAGGCGAGCTTTAAAAATTTGAATGAACTGTGTCATTGACTCTACTAAACTAGGTTTCTTCTCTCAAGGTAGAGGTGGAGGAAGTTGTAAAAGTTATTGAGGAAGTAGTAGCTATGGCTTCTAGAATCAGGTGTTGGGTAATTTGCTCCTTGCACTTTTGTGTTAGCATAAGAGAAATTAGGATGATTTCTCCATCTTAGGTTGTACGTGTTGCTGTAGTAGGAATTTTTTTGAAGTATGCTCTGATTACCATTGCAATCTATTTACTCAGGTGCCCTGAGATAGAAGTTCTCAGCACTAGAACTTCCATATTGGATTTGAGGTACTTGTAAGCTCTTCACCTCCATGACATGCTTACATGAACGATCCATCTTGCAAGTTCAATGGTCATCATATCCACTTCATACATTCCAACCACTTTTTACTTTCCTCAACTGTTGCCCCGTTGATAGTTGTTTTTTGCCATTTCCTCAAATAGTTTCAGGGAATCATCAGGTGTCTTCATATTAAGAGTACCTTTATCTGAAGCATCAACTAATTGGAGGGTAGTCGTATTGAGACCATTATAAAATATTTGTATCTATATCCAGTTAGGCATCTAGTGATAAGGATACTTTCTCAGAAGATCCTTCCATCTTTGTCACACATCATACAGCTTCTTAGAGTCTTGTTGTATAAATGACGAGATGTCATTCCTTAATTTTGCAATCTTGGAGGGTGGAAAATACTTGTCTAAGAACTATTTAGCCATATCCTTCGGTTGTGATGGCGCTTGGCCCCAGTGATGATAACCATGCCTTCGCTCGTCTCTTAGTGAGAAGAGAAATAAGCACATTCCTATTACATCATCAATTACTCCATTGTTCTTGAACATCTCACATATTTCAAGGAATGCCCGATGTAAGCATGTGGGTCTCATCTAATAATCCATCAAATTGGTAGTACAATTGCAGCAATTGAATTACCACACTCTTGATTTCAAAATTATTTACTACGATAAGTGGTTTTACTAGAGTTGGGCCAGTCCCATCCAGAGTAGGCCTAGCATAGTCTAAATTAGTCTCTGGAATGTCTTCATCATTGTCAGCAATTGTTAAGTTTAGTGCTTGATCCTTAAATGTTAATCTCCTCGTAATGTCTTTGCACTAGCTCTCAGTCTTTTCTGGAATGTTATGTCGATCTTAGGATCTAAATTAAAAAGTCTTGCAAATGAACTTCTTATCATGCACTACAAAGGATTAGAAAATTGGAGTTTAAATCTATCAAAGTATTAAAGAAGAGAAAGAAAGAATGATCATAAAATAAGATAGTTAAACTAATAAATTTCAAGCATTCCTCATATTGCTAGGTCCTTAGCAACGACGCCAAAACTTGATAGGTAGATTATTAATTGTAATCAATCCCAATCAAATTAAAACCTTGTATATACTCTATGATTAATCATAAGGAAGCATACCTATCGATTATAATATAGATTAGCATAATAATTGTTCCACCAAGACCTATAATTATTGGTACTTACCCCAATTTTACTATCTAGTTGATATGATTCGAACCATGACAAAAGTGAGTGTTAAAGCTTCTAAATATGTCAGATTACAAGTATACCCCCATTCTTGATTCATTACTAACCCAATATATCATTCCTTATAAAAACATTTGTTAATGGACTGTTTAAGTTCTTGAACTGTAGGAATCCCTAATTTTATCAATCTCTCTATTAAATAATTGAATTATAACCCTATATGTCTACTGGAAATGTCTTTCATCATTAGATGCATAGAAAATTGCATTAGAGTTCATGATTCCTTAGAAAGATTAAATCTTTATGTAGAAAATTCTTGCGATTTATGTCTAGAGTCACATTTAAACTTCTCTATTCATGCTAGATCTATCTTATCAATCAATTTGTTGATCAAATCAATAAGAATCAAACAATGATTTAATACTGTGCATATATTAAATCAAGAAACAAATATAAATACATGTATAGACTCAAGAAAACATAAACTTCCATTAACAAAATAATTCAATCTCTACATTACGATTAGGGTTTCTCAAGATATAGGATAAAATGATCTATTTTTCCATAGATAGATGATTACAGTCAATGAACAAAGAAAACTAGTAAAGTGTTATGATTGCAACCATTTAAAATAACTTCTGGTAATTTTCAATAATCTCTAGCATTTCTCCACTTTAAAGAACTTATTTTTCTCTCTAGGGTTTGTAGGAATAAAGTAATATATCTCAAAAGACAAGTAAAGGCCGCTATTTATAGGAAAAAGAAAAATATTTTCTACACAACCATCCTATACGGTTATGTAGGATACTCGTATAGGAATAAAATTGACAAAACAGTGGAAAATCAGGTCTACATGAATCCTAAGCATGGCTCGTGCAGGGAGGTCGTGTATAATGCAAAGTACTTTGATCATTCTTTAGCTTCTATGTAAGTATGCTACACAACTTGTATAGCTTCCTTGTGTACTTTAGAATTGCATGCTAGTCACTTTTCACCTTCTACACTAGTGTTTTGCACAACTTGTGTAGAAATCTTATGTATGTTGTAAATCTTCCCTTTACCTATTTCTCCATTAAATCTCCCTTAACTCATCCAATTGTCTTTATTAAGCTCAATATCTTCCTTTATTCCAAAAATTGACATTTTAACTAAATAAGTATAATTTTCTTTAATAATTCACATAAAATCAATATAATATCATATGAAAGTAATGTGAATAAGAAGGGCCTTTTGACACTTATCATGTACCTAGAGGTCTAGACCATTTGTCAAAAAGTTTGGACCACTTGGCCATAGAATGGTCTAAAGGAAGTACTTCAAGAGATCTCGACCACTTATCAAAGAGTCCGAACACTTGGCCATAGAATGGTCTGAAGGAAGAAAGCACTCCTAGAGGTTCGAACCACTGTCCAAGAGTACAAACCACTTAAGTACAAAATAATCAAAAGTTGTAGAGCACTTCAAGTGGTCTGGACTTGTTGTCAATAGTTCAAACTTTTTATGTTTTTCAACTAATCGTTGGAGCATTTATTACAACATGAAGAGAGGGGACAAGGGGACCAATAGTCACTTGCTATAAATACAAGTAGTTTGGGAGATTTAAGATGTTAAATAAAGTCATTATTTGCTTATACAATCTTGTATTAAGTCTCTCAATTTTATTTAGTGTTTCCTTTGCTTTGTCTTCAAACTAGAGAGAAAAGTGCAGTATCATTTGTTTTTAAGTTGCAATCTTTTGTAAAGCACTACACTAAAGATTGTTTGAGAGTTTCTCAAGTCTGTTAAAATGTGAAAAGAGTTGTACCTTGAGTGTTCTTGAAGAGGCACAAGTCAAGTGTTATGTGATTATCGTGCAGCTCCATTAGAGCATTCTTTTGAGTTATAGAATAAAGTGTTTGAAGTACTCCATTGTGGGAAACATTGTGTGTACAGTGGAGACTAAAGAGCAAGTCAAACTCCACATTATATCGCAGTGTTTTCTTCTCTTACACCCTTCTCTTTATTTATCAAACTTTATTTATTATCATTGTTTACTTGTGCATTTGCATCAATTAGGCATTAATTTTGTAAAAGAACCAAAATTAGGCATAATCTTCAATTCCTTAGGTGTTACATAAGTTTAACAGTCAATTTACTATCTAAACGCTACCCATTTTTGCAATTAACTAAAACTTTGCTAAATTTTGTAATTATCTACCTAAACTATACTTATTTTGCAATTAACTACCTTATCTAGGTACTACAAATGAACTCAAAAAATTTATAGGTAGTAAATTGATACTCTTAAACTTTAGGTAGTTAATTACACATATCAGTAAGGTTTAGGTACCAAATTTGACATTAACCCATTTAGAATCCAATTCAAGATTTTCTATGGAAGGTGCTAGAAAAGAATTGGAATGAAATAACATCAATTCATGTAAAAAAGATTGTTCTCTATTGGTCCGAAGGTTATACTAATGGGATACAGAAAGAGGTAAGACAAAAGATTTCACTTGGATAGTACTTTTGATCTAAAATTCAATATAATTTATGTACCCCTCACTCAATGAGAAATTGGATTGAACTGTACAAGATCATGCCTTTAGGACCTAAGGAATGACGAAAGGAAATAAAAAAAAGGGAAAAATAATCGAAAAAGAAGTAAATAAAAAATAAGGGGAATTACCCAAATTTTAAATGCAAAAATTCTAGCTTATGAAAGGATTGATCGAGAAAGATCCCCTATTCATATCACAATATCATGATTGGATTCATAGATGTTTGGTAAAAAGAATAATGTTCTCTTTTAAGAATTATTATAAATGGAAAGTGTTCAATTAGAACATGAAAACAAAATTGAATTGGTTCTAGTTACTCTTTAGGATGGAGTTGAAGAAGGCAAGAAATTCTTGAACGAGGAAAGAAACCCAATGACCTTGAAATAATTGAACTAGGAGCTTTATGAGGTGAAAATCTCGCACAAGATATATGTGTATATATATATATATATATCAGATTTGGTAGCTTGGACTTCAAATATCTTCATACACAAACAAACAAAGTAAGTTGGACCAAACATAAACAAATCAAAGAACATGAACTAACATAAATAAGTGGACCAACCTAGGTCAATCAACTAGGGTTGGTGACTACATATCTAATAAGTCCAGTTTGATCGGACTCCTCCGTGCTAACCTTTTGCACACTCATTGGAGCTAATATTGCATTTTTAGGTTTTTTGATGTGCAGTATCTCCTTTGTTTGCAACTATTTTCTTTACTCTTCTCACGTACCATATTGGTCAAAACCTAATTCCTATCATTATCCCAGGGTTAAAAAAGATTCATTCTCGAAACCTGATGTTTCTGCTCTTGAAATTTTCTATGATAGATTCTAAGATTGAATGAATTTTCTAGAAATAAAATCAAGATCCCCTGCTTATAGCTCTTCTGACATACACATATGTCTCTTGTTATATCTTTGTAGGAATCATGGGAAGTAACATATAGGGTCTACTTGAATGGTTTGCTTTCTATCTGTATCTTACATTTACCTGACCTGCATATATATCTTACTATATTTGATCTGCTTCTAATTTTTAAAGTTTATTTATGAGTAAAAATGTTTGTTTTTCATCTATATTTATTTTTGACAAATAGTTTGATTGAAGAAAACACGAAACATCAGGTGTAAGTATTCTTGTATCCATCATATATTCCTTGCCTATTGTACTACCAAAGTCTTACTAATAGCACATGTGTAACATCCATGGGATCTACATCACAAACAATCATATAAACATATTCACCAATAGATACCAAAACTTTAGCCCTTTTGTGCACATGTAGGAAATTATGGGAATTTAGCCATCACAAATTGTATGGCCTCCAATAAAAATCAATATGCAAACATATTTTCTTAACAAATTTCTATGACACCATATTACACAATTGCTACTGTCAATGACCAACTTGTATGTCTTCACTTGGATCAGATAATGCATTTGAAATAAATTCTCTCTCTACTCTGGGTCATGTTTTACCTACGACTATAATCATTTCGTACCATAAGTGTGGGGTTATCTACAGCAAAATTTAAATTATGAATTTCAATGCTATCTAATTGTTGCATCCTATGTATCATTTTTCTCAAAATTCTTAGTCATTATTACCTTCTTTATAACATCAACCTTAGATTTCTCATCCAATCAATTCTTTACATAACTTTTTAACACTTTTATATTATGTTGCACATGTTCCTTTGTTGTCGGTGCTAAAATAAATTTTCTTTCTTAATGAAACAATAGTATATCTTAATAGGATCATGAACCAAATCACGTTAAACTTTCAATGGTTGTCTCAAGTGTATGTAACGATCATCCATGTCTGAAATATCACATAAAATTGAATCTTTATAGGACCTTTCCAATGAAAAGATAATTTTGCTTGTTTTGCCACTCGAATTGATTGATTGAAATGAACAATATCATAGAGATACAGATGGTTCACTAAGGCTAAATCCAGTTTCTCAATAACATATTCAAAAATTATATTGAAGCATAAACCACCAATGATCACAAGACAACCATGCCTTTTAATTCTCACACAGGTTTGGGATTTGCTTGCTAACTCTAACCGATAAGCAAAACCTCGAAAAGGTTCGATACCAACTGAAACAAATCTTGTTATGCTCTAATGCAAAAATGATAGAATTCATACTTAACTATCGAAAATTTAGGATTGCAACTATAAAATAATTCTTTATGTATTTTTTCTTGTGTTTTAATGAAAATAAATCAAAAGTAAAAGGATAAATGAAACCAATACTTTATAAAAATCACAAATATTAAAGTTGAGTTGGTTTGTGATCAAAATCACAAATTAATAGGTTCAATGATTACAAAGCAATCATGGCATTGAAAGAATTATATTTTGAAAACATGAAAAATGCACTAAAAAATACTCAATTGGGAGGGCGAGGATTTGAATATTTGCCCTAAAAGCTCAAATAATTAATTTTAATGTGACAGATCAAAATTAACTTTAATAGCAGCGAATAATATAACAACAAATTATAGTATAAAATATAAAATAGAGAGAGATATAAAATTTAAGTCCAGATTTAACGTGGAGTTCGACCCACTTCGTACTCTCTACAATCTATTAATACTTCCAATTGAGAACTTCACTAACGCTTTTTTTATCGCTAAATAAACATGCTTAAGCTGAGTAGTATACCACTTTTACAATACTTAAGAAAAAAATATTTCCTTTTCTCTCTAGATGCTTACTGATAGATAGCAAATATAAGAGAAGAGCACTAGAATATTTTTCTCACTTTCTAGATATTTGCCTGTTAATGACTAAGAGAACAAGAAAATTAATGATTTGTTTGTTAAAAAATAAAAGCTCCTTTTTACTTTTGCTTCGCTTCATATTTGAATCTCCTGTGGACAGAGTATTTATAACCTTCAAAAATTCGAATGTCCGTTAGAGATAATGTCTTTAAGTTGTTAAGTATTAAATATGCTTAAACGGATCTTTTTGCAACATCGACTCATGCTTTTAGACTATTGCTCTCTAAATCTTGTTGTGCCACAAAGTGTTGCACGCTCGTTTTAGCCCTTGAACAAGTCTTTACTTACGTGGACTCCATTGAGCCTTGAATTCAAACTTGTCACGCCTCAGATTTGTCGTGCCCTACATTCATCGCATCTTAGTTTTGACCCTCGACCAAAGCTGTGTATGTTTGAGCTTGTCGCACCCTAACCATTTAACATGTCGAGCATTCGACATGATCTTCGACTAAGATTGTATTTTTTTAAATTTGTCGAGCTTTAGACTTTGATTTTGTTGCACCTTGAGGAGTGGAATCGTCGAGCCTTCGATATGATCCTAAACTAATGACTCTTTTGGACTTGTCAAGCTTTGGTTTTAAGTTTGTCGTGCCTTAGTGAATGAAGCAATATAGCTCTCGATTGACCCCTCAGCTAAGACTATTCATCACTAATTTGTTGATGTGCATTAATTTACCATTAATTGAGACGAATAGTTGAAGCAAATCAAAGGATGGAAATTACATTATAAGCCGCCTCAAAGCTGGCAGCTTTGCCATCCAAGGCTAGCAGCCTTTCTCCCAGTGCTGGTGGTGTTCAATATTAAGGCTGGCAGTATAAGTTGCATGGCAGGTGGCCTTGATGCTATAACATGTTTTTGTGTTTTCTTTTATTTATTTTCATGTTATTTACAAGTTTTTTATTGTTGAGGGGTTATAAATACCCACTCTTAGAATGTAAACCCTAGTTTTAAAATATTTGATAAAATCCTTTATGTGTTTGTCTTTCAACCTTTGAGAGAAAATTCATTGAGTCCTTATTGAATCCTTGCAATCATGGTGAATAGTTCTTATCGATCATTAGGATCGTGGTGAACAAACATTTGATCTTTCTCGTGCGTCATATAGAGAGAGAGTGTGTGTGTAGCTCGTGTTATTTTTGGTACGTCATATCCATTCATATGCTTTTAAATTTCATTGCATCCAAATATAAACCATAAAAATATCATCTTGGTATTAGAGCAAATCATCATTCTTGGCACATCATTTGTTCATGCTAAAACTTGCACAATCTCCATAAAGACACAGAACATACACATATATATTCTAGAATATTATTCATCATATTGTTAGACTAATTAAGTGTAGTTTTCCAGAATTGAATATTTAATTATGCATTATATTGTCTCATCAAAATCCAGATTGAACATACAAGTTCAACAAAATTCAATCAACAATGTTTATTACAATTAAACAAATCAACTTAATGTCCTAAATATATATATTGACAATGAGGGGTGAAAGAGTAATTTCAATTTTAAGATAGGGTTAATTTTGTCCCATCATAAAAATTTAAAAGGGTGTGTTGGTTAAAGAAATGTATTTGAAATCTTGGGATGTAACCACTTGCATTTGTCTCTTCCATTACATTTTATAGTACTTTCCTCTCCCTCTCAACCATCTCTTGCAATCTTTAATGAATCTTAAAGTAATCATGTGGTAAGTAACATTGTTCCCTTATGTTTTCATGTTGTATTTGATGAAATAAACACAAAGATGATAAATCTGAACTTTCAACATTTACATTGACTTCTTTTTCCTATTAATGACAATTTTTTGAGAGAGTTATTAAGAAATCTCATGGGAACAAAATTAAAGGAATCAACGAAAAAGGAAGATCAAGGAACTTTAAAAGGGTAAAGATGATTTTGATATGAAATCAATCTCTGAGTGTTGACTTTGTTAGAAATGGTCAGAAGTATGCTTAAGATGATGTTGAAAAAGTGTAGGGATAATGTAAAAAATAGTTTAAAGCATCTCGGTATGAAAACAAAGGAAAATTTGATGAAAGAGATGATTTTTAGAAGTACAAGAATCATGCATGGCCTATGCACCAGGTCGTATACCTCTCAAAGACTCGAATACAATGTATTCAAGAAGTGCACGACCTATGCACGAGTTAATGCATTTTGTTGTATACCTCTTAGAAGTGCATGAGCTCATGTAACAAACTGTGCACCAATCCATGGCTTGAAATTGTGTTTCTAAAAGTGCACCAGCTCATTAACTTGATCGTACACTATTTTGTGACATTTATGGTTCGTTTAAGAGTTACATAGCCCCGTACATGGTCATGCACTTGCCCCGTGCGATGTGTATGCTAAAATCTCTCCAAAATCACCTTTTTTTTCTCTTGCCAAAACAATTAAAACCTTATTCTAAGATCTTTAAGCCTATGTATAAGTAAAGTAAAGGCAAAAGTTGTAAGAGTGTAAGCCATAAATGAGGTAGAAGTGTAAATGATTTTAAATAACTTATCATGTAATGCATGTTAGAAGATTATACAGTTTAGGATAGATCGATATTCTAGGTACATGTATGCGTTTCTTATTGCATATGTTTGTTTAGGATAGAAACATAAACTTATTAATTGAATGTTCAACTATAAGAATTCGTGTTTTTTGCTTGTGAGTGAATACTGGTAGTAGGTGAAGGGTATCCACACCATTACCATTGCAATCTAATGATCCTAGTATAGCATTGTCTTAAATGGAGTTGAACTAAGTAATGATTTGGGTAGATCTAGGTTTTGGTATTGTAGTTATTGGGGAATACACAATATCCAATGTTTTGGATTCATGGGCACATTGATGTTGAGGAGTACCTAATGTTGATATTTCTAATCAAGGTTTGGTGATTATAAAATGAATCAAAGGTTTCTAACATATTTTTCAGGTGTGTAAGAATAATGTTCTTAGAATTGAATATAGATGAACATTTCATGACAAAATCAAAACCTAATGTTTAAACCTATAGTTAAAACCTAGAATTTAAACCTAAAGTCATAACTAAACCGGATGAATTGATTTTACATGTTTATCTCATTTACACCATTTCATTAAAGTTAAATTATATCTACGAGGAAATTAATTTTATGATGTTAGAAACTATTTATGGCAAGCTAAATTATTTTGAGATACTTAATAAAATTTTAACGTTGTGGAAGTCTTAAGCATGAACAATTAACGAAGTTCTATTGCTATTTTGTAAATATTATCTGGACCTAGAAAGTGCTTTAATAGAAAGAAAACAAGATAATGAAGCTATATCAAGAGAATCTTCTAAATTATAAAGGTATCTTTTCAATTTGTCGAGTGATCCATATTCTATCTCTCATGTCAAGATTTGAAGAAAATTCTCTAGAGGTCTCTAATAGTTACTTTTACACATTAAGGAAGCTTTTTGAAATTAAAGAGTGGCAGATCAAATAAAAGATCACATTAACAACATTATTGAAAATAATCTTTCCTTGTGAAAATAACTTAATCGTTAACTTCAAGCCTAAAAATTGAAGAGACTTTCAAAGATCTTAAAAAAATGAGAGAGAAGATACTAACACAAAATAGTGAATATCTATTATGATAAAAGGTCCCAAGCCTTTTGATAATAAAAAGTGTTGATTGTTATACACAAGCTTATACATGAAAAAGCTTTGTTATAAGATCTACTTTGAACTTGCTTCGATACTTACCTTTAGAAGTTGATCTACAATCTCTATTACATTGATACTCAGAGGATTTTACGTGTTGTAAATTCTTGTTGTTGTTGATTGTGTTGTAAATAACACTATATAGTTTGAATTAGAGACAAAAGTTGTCGTAGAGTTGTGTAGGTTTAGATTAAGTTAGGGAGATGGTGTGGTTAGTTTCAATGCTTTAAAAAATAAGACTCTTTATACCTTGTTCAAGTTTTTGACTAGATTAATGGAACAACCAATGTGGATGATTGGTACCCTAACATGGAGCTAGAAGAAAGAATTGAGCATAAGAGAAAACCACTATACATCCTTGTGAATTTCTCTTTAACTCTAACTTTGTTTATATTCTGCAATTTATTTTATACTCTAATAACTTTGTTCTTGTTTGTTAAATACTCAAATGGTAATGTTATTCGTAAAGAGATAGTAGCAATTTTGCACTCTAATAATGGGCTTGCATTGGGTAAGTTTCAAACCTACGACCTGACCTTGACAAAGCACACCCTTAATTAGCTGAGCTGAGTATAGTTGTTCTTTGTTTTCCCATTTAAAATATATATTATACTATAAAGATAAGGCCCAATGTGCTTTAAAATTAAAATGAGTCGAATGAGATAGGTCCAAGGACCAATTTGGCTTATAAAGACAACCTCGAAATAAAAACTAAGCTTATAAGGAAAGCCCAAAATAAAATTTTCTTTCTACTTTTTCATTGTTTTTTCTAATTTTTATATTTTATTAATTTTAAAAATTTTTTATTTAAAATTCTTATATAAGTTTAATTACCAAAAGAGGGGGTTTCCTAACTTCTAAATTTTTTTCTAATTATTAATTTTATATTTTTTTATCAAATTTTAATTTAATTAATTTTTTAAATTTTTACTATATTTTTTTTTGTATTATTTATTTATATATATTTTTAAAGAGAGAGAAAAAATGGGGTGTCAATAATGCCCCTAAATTTTATCCATTCATTTGTTGCCTGACACATTTTAACTATTTCAAGAAAAAATAAAAAAGTAGGGGTAGTGAAAAATGACATAAAAGTTTAATTAGGTATGAAATTAGACTTTTTAAAAATTAAGATACCAAAAATAGGCTTTTTCTTATATATATATATATATATATATATATATATATATGAGAGTAATTACAAATTGACAAATAAAAGAATCAAACTAAGATAAAATCACCCCATCTATTGTGTGCACAAGTATAATCGATATTACTAATGAGAACTCTCTCTTCTTCTAACTAAAACAATGAGAATGCAACAACCAATAAGAATTTTGCAATTTAAATTGTTTTATTTCCCTTAGCAAGGTAGAAGCAAAATTTCAAAAGTTAAAACAATTGACCTTAGGATGAATGCTGGTTGAAGGTTGTTGAGAAGCAAAGGGTTTGAGTAAGACTTACATTGCAATTGTGGAGAAAACTTAAAATAACCTTTAGAAGATTTAGAGAAAATGAATGGTAGTCAAGATTGATCAATGAGAAGAGAATGTGAAGGTTTAACATATATGGAATAACTAGTTAGGTAAAAGGATAATAATGAATAAAAAAAACTTTACGAAAAGCCAAAAGACAAAAGGAAAATAATAGTTGACTAATATGGGGAGTTAGTGAAGGTCAAGGAAGCATGAAAATCCTTATTGGTGTGGATCTTGAAACATATAACAGAGAGAATATTTGTTATGAAAATAAATCATACTAAGGTTGGAAACACTAATACCAAAAAGGAAAATGAGAAAAAACTTATAAAGGATATGGATGAGTTTAGGGAATAATGGTAACAAGGATTAAGTATTCACAAATTATTTAAGCTCAATTAAGAGAATTTTCTATATTTTGAAGATAATTTTCTTATTTTGTCATGGAATCAACTTAAAAATCTTTCACCTTGCTATTAAGGTATGAAGGATTATTTTAGAGTATTTTTCATGATCAAATCTACACATTTAAGGAAGATTTTTTAATTTAAAGGCTACCAAAATCAGATCAAATACACAAATGGCTAGTTGAAGATTTTCCTTTCCTTATGAATTGGATAGACTTTCAAATCTTGAAGTGGAGTGAGAAGAAACATGAAAGATACAATTTATACTAGGATAAAAGCTCTCGTGCACTTCAATATTGAAAAGAACCAATTGTTTTGCTCAAGTTTTTAGACCATGCTCAAAAGCTTTGTTTGAAGCTCAAATAAAAAATTGCTTGATCACATACCTTCTAAAGCTACTTTATTTAGATGACATTAGAAGGTTAGGGGTTTGTTTATGCTGCAATTCCTTGTTGTTTTATTTGTGTGAAAATATTGTATACTTATATTAGTGAAAAGGTGGCAATGGCTATCATAAAGCTATGTTAACCTAGGTTAAGCTATGAAGATTGTGCGATTGACAACATTGCTTGGGAAATCATGAATCTTTGAACCTTTACTCAAGTTTTACACTGAACTAGTGGAACAACTAGCATGCATGATTGATATACTTACGGGAGATGAAAGAGTGGATCGACGCACCAGACCAAATCACTATATATGCTTGTGCACATTCTCTTTTACTCTAATTTTATTTGAATTTAGGATAAATTATACTAGAAGGTATTAAAGTTTGAGAGTAAGTTCATTTAAGGTATTAGAGTTTCGAGTGGATAAAAAGAGAAATCAATTCTCTTTTAACCAAATGAAACATTGATATATTAAATGAATTACTCTCAAACATTAATATCTTTTGATGCAACCAACCCTTCAAATTTCGCATTTTATATACTCTAATATAATTGTCTAATATTTTCATAACTTGAATATTTATTAATTGTTAAGAGATAGAAATTGAGATTCCCAGACCATTACTTAACTGCTTTAAGAACCTGAATAAAGCTGTTTTCAAAATCAAATGAAAGTTATTTTAACTATTAGACAAATTTTGTTTTCATAAAACTATATTTTAGAAGCTAAAATTTTATTTTAGAATCTAAGCAAAAAATTTTGAAAATAAAGTAACCATGCAACCAATATACCCTCCTCATGTTTACTTACTTTTGGGACCAACACTCTCTATTTTAATTATAGTTAAAAGAAAATTGAAGGGAAAGTGACAGAAAACATGAAATTTAGGAATATAGGAAAAGGCAAAAAAAAAAAGAGAAAATAAATATAAAACCCATAGCAAAAGCATCCTAGCTACCGTAGTTCACATGCTCTCTTTAGTCATTTCTTCTTTTTAATTTATTTAGTTAATTATAAATGATTAAAAAATGAATAAACTCTATTTAATAAAATTTTAGGTTTTTATTTAAAATATTAAATATAAAAATTAAATAAAAATAAAAAGAATCATAAAACATGGAAAAAATTAAATAAAATACGGAGAAAATTGATAAAAATTAAGATAATACTAAAAATAAAGGTGGATAGGCTTAGGAGTTGCGTACTATACACCACTTGGGTCTAAGTTACCTCGCTTCCTTAATAAAAAAAATTAAAATTAAAGA
The DNA here is from genome assembly GCA_024138025.1 of Combretum micranthum. Taxonomy (NCBI): domain Eukaryota; kingdom Viridiplantae; phylum Streptophyta; class Magnoliopsida; order Myrtales; family Combretaceae; genus Combretum; species Combretum micranthum. Next base: position 868,008 of record JAMXBD010000506.1, read on the forward strand.
AAAATCTCTTTTCCATTACTTACCAAAAGCTTCATCGCTTAGAAAAAGTTTTAGAGAAATTGCAAATAAACCCTCCTTAACTTTGTCCTAGGTGTAGATATACCATAAACTTTCAAATGTAGCAGATTACCCCCAAAACTTTGATAAATTGATAAAATAAATAGTATCTAATTTTAAAATTAGTAAAAATACACCAAAATCAATGTTTGGGGGATTGGCTAAAGCAAAAGCCAGTAGGTTTGCTACAACTTCATTTAAAGGAGGAGTATAAGGAAGGTAAGAGTATCATCAAGGTGTGATCCGTAGCAAGCTTCTAGAGTGATATATTGGTCAAGGATAATAGGAATGAACTAAACCATATAACAACAAAGGGAAATAACTTGGGTTCAATCGTATGTTTTCCCAATCAAGTCATTATATATTTAAAGGCAAGGAAGGGGGAGAAGGAAGGGGAGAGGGAATCATGATATCCCAAACAATGAATTATCATATAAATTGTGGGAATGAACTAGTATTAGTTTATGAGACCATGAAAATGTAAAAATGTTTAAAAAAATCATTTGTAGAATTTTTAAAAATTAAAGAATGAATGTATAAAATTCATACAGATAATGGATGAAATATTGATGATGTAAAATGTACTTTTTCCCTTTTTTTTTATACAAACCATCTTTTTTTTTTTTTTATAATCAAGTTCTACAATTTCTAGATATTATAGGCGCTTTGGCTATATTTATCTAGTAAGACAACAAAACATTCTTTTTATATGATAATAGAGTAAATTTCATAAGATACAGGCATAGGAAATGCCTATACTATCATTTTTTAGCGATTTGGTCCAAATGTTTGATTTTGGTTAAAAAAAGTACCTTTACTTTTAAATTGATGGCAATTTAGTGCCCAAAGTTTAATTTTTTGGCAATATGTTGAGATAACAGAAGCACTAAAATGCCATTAGTTTAAAAGCACGAGTACTTTTTTGCTCAAAATCAAATATTAGGTACCAAATTGCTAGAAAATGATAGTATAAGCACTCTCCGTGCCTTTATCCCAAATTTCTATAAACATTTCAATTCTATTTGTCTCAAATCTTAGCCATTAGTGAGTTGAACCTATAGAGCCTTTAAAGCGTGCTTTGGGTATGCAAGACAAAGAACTTGTCAATGAAACAACATAAGGGTTGTTAAGTGAGGCTACTTCAATACTTAATTTAGTAATGGGGGAACAAATTCAACCAAGTAATGGCAAGAGTCTCTGAGTATAGATGATGTACCATTAACTTAGGGGCATATTTCTTGGAAAGGAAGCCATGACCAATTAGGTACATTGATAACCATAGTAGAAAGTGCATCCCAATATATTAGGAAAATGCATCTCATTATATTAAGGAAGCATATTTTCTCAGTTTCCCAGTTCTAAGTAGGGGTGGGTAAGTAATAGAACTAATCCAAACCGAAAATATGGTTTTTTTTTTTTTTATGGTTTGGTTTATATATTTTCCAATCAGAATCAATCTGTAAATTTATGGTTTGATTTGGAAGGTAAACAAAACAAATCTGTAAAACCAAACCAAACCGTTTTAGAAAAATATAATAATTTTTTACTATTTGTTTATATGATTTCATTTTATATTTCTTATTTGGTGAATATTGATTAAAATCAACTTGTTCATTTTTAAATTTTTTTAAGCTCATGATATATAATTTTTTTATGATGAACTATTGTTTTTTTAATAGCTTTTAACTTTATAAAGTATGAAATCTATTTATTCAGTTATAAACTCTCATTATGTATTAATTGTTTAATATATTTTATCAGTGGATCATTTTATTCGTTAATGAATTTTGTTGACAGATGGTTTTTTATTTTAGCTAAATTTATTAGTAGATAATTAACATAATGGTTATATTAAAAATTATAATTATGACCTACTATTTATTGGTTGGTGAATGTATTTTATTGGTGGATAATTGATTTTATAGAGAACTATAAATTAAAAGTATGATGAATTTATAAAGTATTTTGTCATTGGTTTATAATATAAATTTTGTAAAATGATATAAATATTTAAGTATCTACATAAATATAAAAAAACTATAACAAAGAAAATTTTTAGTTAGAATTTTGATTTAATCCGTAATTCAAACCGAACCAAACCGTTATTTAATGGTTTAAAAAATTTATAATCTGAACCAAACCGTTACTTAAGGGTTTGGTTTGTGATGGAAAAAAAACAAACCGTAAATTATGGTTTGATTTGATTTTAGGAAAATCCGAACCAAACCAATCTGTACCCACCCCTGGTTCTAAGATCTCTGATAATGAGTTGGGGTAACTATATATGTACACTAATTGCTTGTTTGGCGTAAGACCAACCTAACGGGTTAGAGTTCTTCAAAAGGCCTGCAAAGGTATCCTTAGTGGTGGCAAAAAAAAAAAAAATGACAAAAACCAAATTGAAAATATAGTTTTTTTTCAAAAACAATTTAGTTTAGAAAATATTCAATCTAAGCTAATCTATAAATTTATTGCTGGCTTAGAGGAATAAACTGAATCAATTGAAAAAATTGAAAGAAAAAATTGTTTTAGAAAAATATAATAATGTATTACTTGTAATTATAAATTTTCTTATAGTGATCAATCAAATGTCATATATTTTCTTATAATGTGATTATGATATTTATTAATTAATAAATATTAGTTAATATTAACTTATTTCTTTTTTTTTTCTTCAATTTTTTTTTCGTTTGCATTAAGATTTATTCTTTGGTTGGTGACTTAATATTATATAGATTTTTTAAGTTTAATGACTTTGTAGAAGATGAACTTTATTTATTTAGTTATGACTTTTATTATGTATTATTTATTCAATATATTTTGTTGGTTTATCAACATCGTTGATGGATGATTGACTCAATGGTTTGTGGAGGACTTTGAATTATGGCTTGTTATGAATCAATTAGTGAATGTATGTTGTTGATGAGTGACCGACTATTGATTGAATGATTTTATAGAAGACTATATATTATAAACGTGATCGTTTTATAAAGTAACTTTGTATAGCAACTTTTTTTTCTCTCTTTTCTTCGTAGAGATATCATCTTTTCTTCCTAAAACAGTCATAGCTATTGAATTATATAATATATATATATATATATACTTATATGTTTTTTCTGCAACAATGATGTTGATTATCTTTATATCAATCTTTACATATAAGTCTCTTTAAAAATAAATAGCTTGATGTCTATATTTAACACTAGGTATCAATTATCTTAATATCAATCTTTTTCTTTTCTTTTTAAGTTATAAATGTTTGAATATACACATAAATGTAAAAGATTAGAGCAAATCTTTTTTTGTAGTTTATATTTTTTATTTAATCTATAACATGAACCATATCAAATTGCTATTTAATGGTTTGAAATTTTTTAATTCAATTCATAATGTTATTTAATTATGATTTAGTTCTTATGAAAAGTTAAACGAAACTAATATATGCACACCCTTAGCTTTTGGATGGTGGTGGGTAAGGAGTGATTGAGTTATTGGGAGCATTAGTGTTTACTCTGTGCCCTAGGGTCTCCTATTGTCACGCCCCGAGGGTACTCTAATAATAATAATCAAGAACCACTCGTTAACATTATTAGATTACCTTCTAGGAATGACATGATTTTCAAAAACAGGATCTTTTAGTTGCTTGGATGGAATAAACAAAACATATATAAGATGTTAATTTAGTAAACAACTATCACAAATACTATATTACAGATCATACGCTTCAGAATTCCTTACACCTGAACTGATGATTCTAATGCACATTACATGCACCATAGGATATTACAGATGTAGATATTCTAATTCTATACTAAACTTTAAACTTCTGGCTTCTTTTCCTTACCGGAACCATGCTCCTGCTAGTAATGAGCCACGGTCGCAGAGTGAACCTGAAAGGACTGTGGAGTGTGAGCTAAAACACGAGCTCAGTGAATAACCAGAACTTATTACACATAGCATACAAGTTATTAATCAATCATATGGAATGCAGCAATCACACAAATGAACATTACAAGCTTGGATAACCCGGAATCCAAACAGATGAAGATTTACGCCCTCCATCGGGGTTGAAGGATCCAATCTATGGTCCACCTACCCAGGAGAGACTTAAGCTTTCAGGAAAAACAATCTCAATTTAGTTATCTCTTTATACTTATCATGTTTCATTATTTATTTCCTGCTTAGCTTTAGAAACTCCACTAAGTGTTAGTTATTCTCACGTAATACCATAAGCGGCGTCCTTCGTTTACCATGTAGTTCTTATGGTACTAACAGAACAAAAGTAATCTTGAATTAACTACTAGCCCTCTGGCCTAGATAATTCAAGCCTTACCAGAGATCCGAGAACTAACACGTAGTAGGCTACCACTTACTCAATGCTTGTTATGCATAGTATGTAATGCATGATTTATTTACATTATGGTACCAGTAGTTTTTAGTCAATTTAGGGTGATCAAGCAATACAGACACTCACTTGATACTACATACATTATCAAGATACACGCAATTTGTTATCACTTAATTTAAAGTGACATTGCAATCAAAGGAATACAATACACACTTTCACAAAAACAACTCACCAATTTTTATTATCTTTTTATTTAAGGTTCACTACCAGTACAAGAACAACCAATGTAATAAGACTGAGTCACTCACTGCCCATCCTATTCAATCGTAGTAATCTTCAGGTAGGTCCTCTCCAATACCGAATCACCTATTGAGATAAATAATAATATAATTAATAAAATTTTAAAAATTTACTATACAAATTAACTATGTATGATTGTCCTATTGGTCGGTTGGGTTTCTGTTTTATTTTCAGCTAATTCTTTTGACATAACTCTAATTTCTAAATTCTTGTACTCTCCATTATCTTTTAAATTATTTAATAAAATCATAAAAAGAATTTTATTTTTAAATTTAAATAAATAAATAAATAAATGATTTTTGGATTTAATACTATTATATTATAATATTACTATTACTATTTCAGAAAATAATTAAATGCAGAAAAACAATTAGTAAACGTTCTAAAATTATTTAAATAATTAATTAGTATATACTTATGTATACTTAAATTCGTTTTTCTTCTCTTCTGGCCGAGGCGTGCACGGGGTGCGTACGCCCGTACAAAGTTACTTGGCAGAGGGCTGCACGGGCATGAGTACGCCCGTACAAAACTGCGAGCAGAGAGCTACACGGGGTTAAGTACGCCCGTGCAAAGCTCTGGTTGAGGAGTATATGGGTTAGTACGCCGTACAAAAGTTCGGTCTGAGGGTTGTACGCCCGTACAACGTTCTGGAAGAGGGTTGTACGCCCGTACAAACAGCCTGGGCTCATCGGGAATCACTGTTCATCGTCTTCTCCGATGATTCATGTCATTTCCGACGAATCCCGACGTCAAAACATCGTAATTTTAGTTCCAAAAGACTCCTAATGACTTAATAAACTTATATATCCAAGAATCATAATCTAAAAACAACATGCTATTCATGTTCTCAAATCATCAAGCTCGGCTAGGGTTTAGGAAAAATACCTTCGTTGTGGCGTTCCGATGAGATTCGAAGCTTCTAGCTACCTTGGTTAGCTTCCTAAGATGTTTATAAATCAGTATACATCCTTAAAATTGAAAGAACACTCACGGAATAAGATCGACTCACCTTAAGCTCGTTCTTAAGCGTTTTTCCCAGATTTTGTTAAATTTTGGAACTCGATGATTATGGGCGTTTAAATCTGTTCCTAAGTTGGTTCTACTCCTAATGATATGTAGATGTTCTGGAAAGCTTGAGAATGTTTGGAAATCGTTTGCTTCTCCAACCGAGCTCGTTAGTATATATATATATAGGATAGTAGTTTCCGCTCGCGTTTGCTCCCTCAAATCCGATACACACTGCTCTTGTTTGATGTTCATTGCCTCTGTTGTTTGATTGTCATTAATACAAGGGTGAGTTGTCCCTTCTCCATTGGCTTTGTAGTGATTTGGATTGACCTTTGGCAAATAATTTGGAGAAAAACCGGCTCACATCCCTCAATAAAATCACAGCCCTTCAATCTTGGATGAAATCGTCTCCAGCAAGCCGAAAAGGTAAATATATATATATATATAATAGCTAGATGTCATTTAGTTAAGTTTTCGGGTAGTTGTTACACTATACGTATATTTTAGCTTATATAAGTAAATATATATATACAAAGTCTTTAATGAAATACAAGATGTTTAGTTTAAAAAAGTACAAATTTAAGTCGTATGAAACGTATCTAATTATTTAAGAAAATTTTATACGCGATTTGAGTTTTAAAAGCTTTCGGGTCAATTTTCGTTTTAGGCTCAAGGGCTTTAGAAAACCCTAATTTGGTTATTGGTATGACTCGATTTTATATTTGAAGTCTAAATCTCAAGTTATACATCAATTTATGTTTTTATTGGGTATTTATAATCCTAACCGTTTATCCTGAAATCACAATTTCTAACTAAAACCCTATCAAGTAATTTATGTAATATTACTACTAATATATAGGCTATACTAGTTATATATATTAGATTTGGATACTCACTATGAAATCTTATCAAAGTAATTTATTACTGACTAGAACTCTCAAATTTTAGGGTTCCAATCTAAATATAGGTTCATTACTAAACCTTGTTTTAATTCCCGGTCTCTATCAGATATTAAGGTAATCACTTAATATTCATATTTAGGTTTTCCTATATATCCCATCTGTTTGACAAAGATTCGGGTTTAGGATTGGAAGTTTCCTTTGATCAAGATTTGAATTATTAACTCGGAATACTAAATCTTGTTTTTGGAATCACTTGAGGTTCAAGAATTCCTTTTATAAAGTCTATGAGTTCCAAACCGATCAAATTTAGAGTATCTATCTAAACTAGGGTTTCTAATTAACTCTTAAGGTTACTAGTCGACTTCATAATTTCTAATTTAGGGTCATATCTTATGATGGAAGTATTCGGGGTTTACATTTTCTCCCCCCTTAAAATAAGCTTTGTCCTCAAAGCTTGAGAGCGTACCTGGATTTTCGAACAGCTGTGGATAATTCTTCTTGATTTCCTCTTCCAACTCCCAAGTTACTTCTTCAGTCCAAGGATCCCATAGCACTTTGACGTAGTGGATTTCTTTATTTCTGAGAACTTGGATCTTCTTGTCTAGGATTCGGATAGGGTGCTTTTCATAAGTCAAGTTCTCTTTCAGATCAATTGGTTCCAGCTCAACAATCCTATCTGGATTTGGTACATACTTCCTTAGTACCGACACATGAAAAACATTATGTATACCAGATAGTTTGGGTGGCAAAGCAAGACGATACGCTAGATTTCCCACTCGTTCCAGTATTTCAAATGGCCCTACGTATCTCGGACTTAGCTTTCCTTTTACTTGTCTATGGCGAAGACTTTTTATTGGGCTTACTTTCAGGTAAACATGTTCCCCTCTTTAAATTCTAGTTCCCGTCTCTTCAAATCTGCCCAGCTTTCTGTCTATCTGGGCTTCTTTCATCCTTTTTTATCACTGAAACCTTGTTGATTGTTTCTTGAATCAGTTCGGGTCCAACTAGTACTCTTTCCAGATTATCCCAGAATAATGGAGATCGACACTTCTACCATATAAAGCTTCATAAGGTGGCATCCCTATACTTGAATGGTAGCTATTATTGTATGCAAATTCCACTAGTGGCAAATGTTGATCCCAATTTCCTTTAAATTCCAAGATACATGATCTCAACATATCTTCCATTGTCTGAATTGTTCTTTCTGTTTGTCCATCAGTCTGGGGATGATAGGCCGTACTAAACCTCAACTGAGTTCCCAATGCTTTTTGTAATCCTTGCCAGAATCTTGAAACAAACCGTGGATCTCGATCTGACACTATATTAGCTGGTATCCCATGTAATCTCACAATTTCCTTTAAATATAACCGGGCCAACTTTTCCAAAGGATAGGTCATATTGATTGGCAAGAAATGGGCTGATTTAGTGAGTCTATCCACAATAACCCAAATAGCATCATGACCTGCACTTGTCTTAGGTAACGAACACACAAAATCCATAGATATTTGATCCCATTTCCATTCTGGAATAGACAATGGTTTCAACAATCCTCCTGGTTTTTGATGTTCCGCTTTTACCCTCTGACATATTTCACATCGGGCTACGAATTGAGCAATATCATTTTTCATCCCGTTCCACCAATATGCACTCTCAGCTCTTGGTAGGTCTTAGTTTCGCCTGGTGGATGGTATATCCAGAATAGTGTGCTTCATTCATTATCTTTCTCAAACTTTCATCATGTGGTACACACAATCTTTATTCATCTTAATACTCCATTTTCATCTATTTGAAAATCCTTATATTTCCCTTGGGATGTTCTTTTGATGATTGTCTGCAATTCTTCATCCTTTCCTTGAGCCTCTTTTATTCGTTGTAGTAAAGTGGGTTCCAAGGTTAAGCTGCTCAGTTCTGCGTCAGACCTTGTATTGAAAATTCCAACTTTAAATTTTCAAATTCCCTAATGAGCTCTTTCTGTTCTGTCAACATTGAGGCTACTTCTCCATAATTTTTACGGCTCAAAGCATCTGCACTGCATTTACCTTGCCAGGATGGTATTGATGGTTAAATCATAGTCTTTGATTAACTCCAACCATCTACGTTGCCTCATGTTCAATTCCTTCTGGGTGAATATATATTTTAAGCTCTGATGATCTGTGTATATTTCACACTTCTGCCCGTACAAATAATGACGCCAAATTTTGAGTGCAAAGACGATAGCCGCTAATTCTAGATCATGAGTAGGGTAATTCATCTCATGTGGTTTTAACTGTCTAGAAGCATAGGCTATCACTTTCCCATTCTGCATTAATACACATCCAAACCATTCTGGATGCATCACTATAAATAGTGTAAGGATCCTGTCATTGGGCAGAACTAGTATTGGTGCAGAAACCAGTCTCTTTTTCAACTCCTGGAAACTCCATTCACATTTCTCATTCCATACAAACTTTTCATTCTTTTTGGTCAATTGCGTCAGTGGTCGTGCAATTCTTGAGAAATCTTGTACGAATTTCCGATAATATCCTGCCAATCCTAAGAAGCTTCTTATCTCGTAACAGTTCCAGGTCTTTTCCATTCCACAATAGCCTTAATTTAGCAGGATCAACGAAATCCATCTCCTGACACAATATGTCCTAAAAGGATATACTTTTGAGCCAAAACTCACATTTGGACAATTTGGCATAAAGCTGATTGCTTTGTAGTATCTGCAATACGGTTCTTAAATGTTCATCATGTTGTTCTCTGTAACCGAGTATATTAGTATGTCATCTATGAAGACAATCACACAAACATCCAATAAAGGTTTGAAAACGCGATTCATCAAGTCCATAAAAACAGCAGGTGCATTTGTCAATCCAAATGGCATAACTAGGAATTCATAATGACCGTACCTAGTCGGAATGCCGTTTTTGGTATATCTTCCTTGATTCGGATTTGATGATAACCAGATTTCAAATCAATTCGAGAGAACACCTTTGCTCCCTTTAATTGATCGAAAAGATCGTCAATTCGGGGCAAAGGATATCTGTTCTTAATAGTTACTCGGTTTAATTCTCTGTAATCAATACAGAGTCTCATGGAACCGTCTTTCTTCTTGACAAACAAGACCGGTGCTCCCCATGGTGATACACTCGGTCTGATAAATCCTTTATCCATCAATTCTTGTAATTGCACCTTTAGTTCCTTCAATTCTACTGGTGCCATGCGATATGGAGCTTTTGATACTGGTTCTATTCCGGGTATCAATTCAATTGAAAACTCCACTTCTCTATGTGGGGGTAATCCTGGTAATTCATCAGGAAATACTTCTGGATAGTCGCATACTGTTCTAACAGTACGAACATCTATCTTCTTGGATTTATCTTCAATCGTTCCACGATTATCCCCGCTTGATTCCATATCTATTCCCTTTATAGTCATCATTCGTCCTTCAACTTTCTTGAGGACTTCCCCTTTAAACTCTTTTCTTTCTCCTTGGTCATTCATAAAAGATATTGTCTTAAGACGACAATCGACTTTTGCTTTTACAGCAGTCAGCCATGTCATACCTAAGATAACATCATACTTTTGAATGTCTATCAAGATTAAGTTAGCAAAGGATTTCTGTCCCCCAATTTCTAATGGATATCCCTTCATAGTTTCACGAGCCATCACCAAATCTCCCGTGGGTGTAGTAACTCCTAGTTCCTTAGTCATGGTCTCGATGGGATACTCCAATCTCCTTGCTAATCCAGTATTGATAAAAGAATGTGTTGCTCCCGTATCAAATAAAGCGTAAGCAGGTTGACCATTCAATTGGATTGTTCCTAATTATTAAACATAGGTTATTATTCTCTACAAGAACGTTTGTTTATCCAAGTAGGGTTATACCGACTCAACTACTTAAATAAACAATTTAATTATCAAATTAATTACCTGCAATGAGACTGTAGTCGTCTGGATCAGCTTCATCCCACACATTTTCTCCATCCTCCTCTATTTCTCCTTCCTCAATTGGGGTTCCTTGCATAGCATATACCCTTGCTGCTGTCATGGCTTTACTAGTGCTAGCATTTCCATTCTTAGGTCCAGTTGTATTGGCAATGCCTTTAGGATTGGAAGATCCAGCAACTGCATTCACTCGTTGTGGACAATGAGTTGATATATGTCCAATCTTCTTACAAATGAAACAAGTTGCACTACTTTTCTTTGGGCATGCGAAGACCATATGTCCACTTTCACCACAGTAATAACATTTTTGTTGTAAATGTGGACAGTTCCTCGGGTAATGAGCTCCCTTGCATTTCCAGCACGAAACATTTTCAACATTCCTATTTTTCACATTTCCCATAGGTTTAAAGAACCTCTTTTTCTTAGGAGCGAAGCTCGTCCCTGTCTCCTCAAACTCTTTTACCAAATGTCAATCCTCGTTTTCTATATCTTTCACTTCATACTTCTTGGCACGTTCAATGGTTCTGGCCTTCTCAATCATGGCTGCAAAGTTGGAAATTTCAAACTCGGCTAGTCTCCTTTGAAAATTGGGTTCTAATCCTGCCATGAAAGTTTGCCTCTTTAATTCATCACTATCTCTATAAGCATCTGGTGCAAATTGGAGCAACCGATTGAATTCATGCTCATACTCATCAATTGTTTTACTGCCTTGTGTTAAATTCATCAGGTCAGTACTGTACTTTGCTTTTAAACTGCTGGGAAAATATTCCTTTAGGAATTCCTGTTTAAACGTTTCCCAACCGATGGGTTGAGGCAATATCCTTTGTTTAGAGTTCCACCATAATCTTGCTCTCAGCCGAAGCAAATAAGTTCCATACGGTACTCTTAAAGCTTCCGGTACCTGAAATACATCAAGTGATCGTTCAATCTGAGCTAGCCAGTCTTCAGCTTCTTCTGGCTTCCCAGGTAATCCTTCAAAGTACCGATTGCATTTGATAAATTCAGGCAACATTTCTTTGAGGACGCAATGGTGGTGGCGGTGGTAGTTCTGGTTCATATCTTATTGGTCCTTGTACCTCAGCCGCCGATTCATTTGGATTTACCGGTCCATTTTCTTGAAATTGGGCAGGTGTAGTATATCTTTCATTCCTCCCATGTTCACAGGAGGAACTTCGGGTACTCCAGTTGGAGGTACCGCATGTGTAGCTCGCATATTTTGTAGAGCTTGTAAAATTAACACATTTTGTTGTTGCAGGTTTTTCAACACATCCTCTAGTTGATTTTGAGGTGGTGGAGGAGCATTTGTTGGGGAATTTTCAAATATCCTTGCATTTCTACCCCTGCCTCTTCCTCTTGGCATTCTAGTATAAAACATAGTACTTGAATTAATTTCAAAACTCAACTCGAGGAAAGATTACATGTAATCATACATATTTCACATCCATAATTCATAATCAAAACACACATAATATTATATAGTTAGTGCTTTATGTACAATCCAAAATTTGCACTAATACTAGTTATATTTTCCTCACAACTTACTTCTAGGTTATCATGCTTAATACTACATATTCATGTGACAAAGCTCACCAAAACAGTACATTAGTATATAGTCTACTAAGACATATATCAAGGCTACTCTATGGGCTAGGGTACAGAGGTCCCTTGCCCTTGTCCCGAGGGCCCAACTGTGGATAGTGATCCTCCTCCTCTGAACACTATCATCACTCTCCATCCTCTCTACTCCCTGGTGGTGCTAAAGTCAGATTGGTATCCATCACGGATACCTTTAGTAGCAGGTCTCCTCATAACATCAGAAGGTGCCACATCTTCCTCAATCCACCCCCCATGAGCAGTCCCAGTCCAATGAGCATAATTATAATTGGAGACAAATTTTTCTGCTTCCTTTCTTCTCTTTTTACCCTCCTTTTCATCTATCATGGCTGTAGTCACACTCTGCATAACTACTGTGGTCTGCATAGCTGCTTGTCTTCTTTTATTAGCTGATCTCCTAATGGACTGAGTCTCACCTTCTTCTTCTGGTATGATAGGGGGTCTGGTTGTCAAAATACTTCTAGAAAGATGACTTCTGATCACATGTGTCAGCATCCTCTCATCATCAGGAGCAGTATCCTCCCGGACTAAGGCATGGTCATACCTGATATCATGTACATATACCCAATCTCCTCCAATAGGAATCCAAATCCTAAAGTCTGGAAGATCAGGTCTTACTGATCGGGCTGACACAATGAAGGCTATATTATCAATCTCTATGCCTCCCCCCTTCTGGATGATCAATCTCTCAAACCTGTAGAGAGTTTCTACTGCTGTGCCATTATCTGGAAAAGCTCTTTCTACTAAAAACAACCAAGTCTTCAACATGGGTTGTAAACCTTTCTTCCAAGTGCTGAAAATTTCATCCAGGGTCTTTGTAATGCCAGACAATGCCAAATCTTCTACTAAGACTCGGAGTCGGCGCCTATAATCTGTAAGGGTTTCCTCTTCCATCATACTAAAGATTTGCCATTTAATATGACAAACTGCGGGATTGGACTGCACATAAAATTTGTATGATTAGTAATCACACAGATTTTATTCCTAATTGTGCATCTAATTTTACTAATAACTATCGCACTAATTCACATGGTTCTACCTGGATCTAAATTGGTATTTTCAACTGCACATTACTAATTCAACTTCTTACATATATTTGTTTTTCCTATACCAGCAACCACGCTCTGATACCAACTTAAATCTGTCACGCCCCGAGGGTACTCTAATAATAATAATCAAGAACCACTCGATTAACATTATTAGATTACCTTCTAGGAATGACATGATTTTCAAAAACAGGATCTTTTAGTTGCTTGGATGGAATAAACAAACATATATAAGATGTTAATTAGTAAACAACTATCACAAACTACTATATTACAGATCATACGCTTCAGAATTCCTTACAACCTGAACTGATGATTCTAATGCACATTACATGCACCATAGGATTATTACAGATGTAGATATTCTAATTCTATACTAAACTTTAAACTTCTGGCTTCTATTTCCTTACCGGAACCATGCTCCTGCTAGTAATGAGCCACGGTCGCAGAGTGAACCTGAAAGGACTGTGGGAGTGTGAGCTAAAACACGAGCTCAGTGAATAACCAGAACTTATTACACATAGCATACAAGTTATTAATCAATCATATGGAATGCAGCAATCACACAAATGAACATTACAAGCTTGGATAACCCGGAATCCAAACAGGATGAAGATTTACGCCCTCCCATCGGGGTTGAAGGATCCAATCTATGGTCCACCTACCCAGGAGAGACTTAAGCTTTCAGGAAATAACAATCTCAATTTAGTTATCTCTTTATACTTATCATGTTTCATTATTTATTTCCTGCTTAGCTTTAGAAACTCCACTAAGTGTTAGTTATTCTCACGTAATACCATAAGCGGCGTCCTTCGTTTACCATGTAGTTCTTATGGTACTAACAGAACAAAAGTAATCTTGCAATTAACTACTAGCCCTCTGGCCTAGATAATTCAAGCCTTACCAGAGATCCGAGAACTAACACGTAGTAGGCTACCACTTACTCAATGCTTGTTATGCATAGTATGTAATGCATGATTTATTTACATTATGGTACCAGTAGTTTTTAGTCAATTTAGGGGTGATCAAGCAATACAGACACTCAACTTGATACTACATACATTATCAAGATACACGCAATTTGTTATCACTTAATTTAAAGTGACATTGCAATCAAAGGAATACAATACACACTTTCACAAAACAACTCACCAATTTTTATTATCTTTTTATTTAAGGTTCACTACCAGTACAAGAACAACCAATGTAATAAGACTGAGTCACTCACCTGCCCATCCTATTCAATCGTAGTAATCTTCAGGTAGGTCCTCTCCAATACCCGAATCACCTATTGAGATAAATAATAATATAATTAATAAAATTTTAAACTATACAAATTAACTATGTATGTGTCCTATTGGTCGGTTGGGTTTCTGTTTTATTTTCAGCTAATTCTTTTGACATAACTCTAATTTCTAAATTCTTGTACTCTCCATTATCTTTTAAATTATTTAATAAAATCATAAAAAGAATTTTATTTTTAAATTTAAATAAATAAATAAATAAATGATTTTTGGATTTAATACTATTATATTATAATATTACTATTACTATTTCAGAAAATAATTAATGCAGAAAAACAATTAGTAAACGTTCTAAAATTATTTAAATAATTAATTAGTATATACTTATGTATACTTAAATTCGTTTTTCTTCTCTTCTGGCCGAGGCGTGCACGGGGTGCGTACGCCCGTACAAAGTTACTTGGCAGAGGGCTGCACGGGCATGAGTACGCCCGTACAAAACTGCGAGCAGAGAGCTACACGGGGTTAAGTACGCCCGTGCAAAGCTCTGGTTGAGGAGTATATGGGTTAGTACGGCCGTACAAAGTTCGGTCTGAGGGTTGTACGCCCGTACAACGTTCTGGAAGAGGGGTTGTACGCCCGTACAAACAGCCTGGGCTCATCGGGAATCACTGTTCATCGTCTTCTCCGATGATTCATGTTCATTTCCGACGAATCCCGACGTCAAAACATCGTAATTTTAGTTCCAAAAGACTCCTAATGACTTAATAAACTTATATATCCAAGAATCATAATCTAAAAACAACATGCTATTCATGTTCTCAAATCATCAAGCTCGGCTAGGGTTTAGGAAAAATACCTTCGTTGTGGCGTTCCGATGAGATTCGAAGCTTCTAGCTACCTTGGTTAGCTTCCTAAGATGTTTATAAATCAGTATACATCCTTAAAATTGAAAGAACACTCACGGAATAAGATCGACTCACCTTAAGCTCGTTCTTAAGCGTTTTTCCCAGATTTTGTTCGAATTTTCGAACTCGATGATTATGGGCGTTTAACAATCTGTTCCTAAGTTGGTTCTACTCCTAATGATATGTAAATGTGTTCTGGAAAGCTTGAGAATGTTTGGAAATCGTTTGCTTCTCCAACCGAGCTCGTTAGCATATATATATATATAGGATAGTATAGTTTCCGCTCACGTTTGCTCCCTCAAATCCGATACACACTGCTCTTGTTTGATGTTCATTGCCTCTGTTGTTTGATTGTCATTAATACAAGGGTGAGTTGTCCCTTCTCCATTGGCTTTGTAGTGATTTGGATTGACCTTTGGCAATAATTTGGAGAAAAACCGGCTCACATCCTCAATAAAATCACAGCCCTTCAATCTTGGATGAAATCGTCTCCAGCAAGCCGAAAAGGTAAATATATATATTATATATATAATAGCTAGATGTCATTTAGTTAAGTTTTCGGGTAGTTTGTTACACTATAACGATATATTTTAGCTTATATATGTAAATATATATATACAAAAGTCTTTAATGAATCCTACAAGATGTTTAGTTTAAAGAAAAGTACAAATTTAAGTCGTATGAGAACGTATCTAATTATTTAAGAAAATTTTATCTTACGCGATTTGAGTTTTAAAAGCTTTCGGGTCAATTTTCGTTTTAGGCTCTAAGGGCTTTAGAAAACCCTAATTTGGTTATTGGTATGACTCGATTTTATATTTGAAGTCTAAATCTCAAGTTATACATCAATTTATGTTTTTATTGGGTATTTATAATCCTAACCGTTTATCCTGAAATCACAATTTCCTAACTAAAACCCTATCAAGTAATTTATGTAATATTACTACTAATATATAGGCTATACTAGTTATATATATTAGATTTGGATACTCACTATGAAATCTTATCAAAGTAATTTATTACTGACTAGAACTCTCAAATTTTAGGGTTCCAATCTAAATATAGGTTCATTACTAAACCTTGTTTTAATTCCCGGTCTCTATCAGATATTAAGGTAATCACTTAATATTCATATTTAGGTTTTCCTATATATCCCATCTGTTTGACAAAGATTCGGGTTTAGGATTGGAAGTTTCCTTTGATCAAGATTTGAATTATTAACTCGGAATACTAAATCTTGTTTTTGGAATCACTTGAGGTTCAAGAATTCCTTTTATAAAGTCTATGAGTTCAAACCGATCAAATTTAGAGTATCTATCTAAACTAGGGTTTCTAATTAACTCTTAAGGTTACTAGTCGACTTCTTAATTTAATTTAGGGCCATATCTTATGATGGAAGTATTCGGGGTTACACCTATAGGTTGGATATATCTCAAACACTTTGGCTCATAACTTATATAGATTGACCTAAGCTATGGAAGCCATATCCAAAATGACTTATTAACAAATCAACAAAAATAAATAGTAAAATAAAAATTTTGACATATATTAATTTCTTTTTTTAAAACATGTTTGATTAACTTTGTAGGGTAAAATTGAATAGTGAGTCCTATCTTATAATATTGTTATTGTATTTGGTTGTCTAATTAACAGGATGGTTATTATCATTTGATCAATTAGATAATCAATTGAACCCAGATGCATTGTAGAAGTTCATGAATAATTAATTAGTCATTATTTCCTAAATAAGAATTGAGATTCCTTTATTTGATCAAAATACCTAAATGCCTTAATTCTCTCTTACTTATTTCTATACTCTTAACTATTACTTTGAATGGATATATGGATAGAAATGATTATAACCCCTTGAGTTTTTACTTTCATATTTTTATACTACTTATGAAATTAGATTGCCTAAAAATTTATTCCATTTTACTAACCATTCTTGAAATATGAACATTTAACAATAAAAGAAGTTAATACTACATATAATGTGTTTTTTACTTTCATATTTCTATACTAATGATAAAATTAGATTGCCTAAAAATTTATTCCATTTTACTAACCATTCTTGAAATATGAACATTTAAAAATAACAGAAGTTAATACTACATATAATGTGTGATGTTATTCCAACAATTGGATCCAAAGTAAATCCCCTAATGGTCCAACATAAAAAGAAGGGTTTTCTTGGTTTTTTATATAATATACATATATACATATATATTTTAAACTTTAGGTTTTAACGCAAAGTAAAATGAACCAATAAAAGCATACCTGAAGCATTAGGACAAAAAATTTTCAACGGAATTTTTCTTTCATGTCTTGGTCAACACAACCCTGCCCAACTGGTGGGATTCATTAAATTCCTAGGTTGCCCTTTTCTGTCTGCAGTGTAATAGTCGCACATGAACTACAAGTCACATATGGAAAACTAAAATTATTATTCAATCAAATTTAATACTCACATAAAATCCTCTCCCATGATAAAATAATATCATAAGGAGAGAGAAAGTAAGTTTCAAATAATCAAAAAAGAAATAAACAGACAACAAACTCCTTACCCCACTTGACCCCACCACAAACACCCCAAAAAAATAATTAAACCCCATAAAAAAAATTTAAACAACTAGGAACTATGAAACATGAAAACAGTGTCAAAACTAGAATTCTCATTCCGAAAATGACAGACAAATGGGATATGAATTAACAGCGGAGAAAAGAATTTTTTTTTAGAATTGTTTTATAATTATTTTTTAATAAAAAACATAAAAGTAATAAATAAAATTCATAAATTTATACTATTCCTCTTCTTATTAAGTGTAGATCCCTGCAGTTAATGAGATACTATTTCCTAATAAAAAAATAATTAATTGGCCGTGGGATACAATTCTTAACTTCCGCGAGTGAGTAACATTTCGTTTCTCTTACGTGGGACTTTGTCGCTGCCCAGTGTAAACTAGCCATGTAGTCCATCAAACATCTTATGATAAACCCAGCCCACGACCACACCTGAGGCGCGTGAATGCGCGTGCACTGTACGTTCCCTTCACAGCAACACAAGTCTCTCTCTCTCTCTCTCTTTCCCTTTCTCCTTCTCTTTCTATCTCTCTGTCTGATGTCTTCTTATTTTCCTTCTCCCTCCCACTTTTTTCTCTTTCTCTCTCTCTCTTCTCTCTCTCTCTCTCTTCTCTCTGAATGTAGAAAAAAATAAAAATAAAAAAAAATGACTGAAACTGAAACTTGAAAGCTTTCAGCTTTCTCTCAGAAAAAAACTAAAAACAAACTCACACACACACACTTACTTCACATAACATAACCAACCCTCCAAAAAGTCCAAATCCCACCACCAGATCACTGGAAACAACCATGGACAATCGCCGGAAACCCAATTGCCGGCCACCCATAAATCCTCTTCCTTTATAAAAAAAAAAAAATCCCAAATTTTTTCTTCTCCCCACCTTGAAATTCATAAATTTCCACTTTCGGCCACTGAAGTACTTCTCATTTATGGCAACCAACACCACAACCGCAACCACGACCACTTCCTCAACCCCACCACAGCAACCGCCACCGTCCTCCACGGCGGCGATGGTGGTCGCCGGAGAATCACTCTCAGCAGATGAGCTGACAGCCAAGGCAGTAAACAAGAGATACGAAGGACTTGTGATGGTCCGTACAAAGCTGTCAAAGGTAAAGGAGCTTGGTATTGGGCACATTTAGAGCCCATGCTCGTACACAACACGGACACTGGCCTCGCTAAGGCAGTGAAACTACGTTTGTTCTTTATGCGAAGCTGTTTTCTCTCTTCCCCATCAAGAACCGCGTCAGAACACTTAAAAAGAGGAACTTGTCCGAATTTCAACTCTGTTCCTAAACCATTTCCTCTGTCTCGCGGCCGGGACCCCCACCTCCATCCAACACCACCATCATCCTCCTCGGCCCGCACAACCACCGTAAAAGAGCAGTGGTGGCGGAGGTGGTGGTGGTTCCTCTGGAAGGAGCACACTAGTACTAGTACTCATTCCTATGAAGTTCCTCCTCTTGCAATTGTGGATCCCACCAGGTTTTGTGGGGATTACGGCGCTACTACCGTGGTGGCAACAGCCGCGGGGTCCGTCGTGCAGCATCATCAGCTTCACCAGCATCAACAGCACCATCATCACCATCAGCAGCAGCATCACCAGCAGCAGCAACATTTGGTTTTGTCTGGTGGGAAAGAGGATTTAGGAGCATTGGCTATGTTTGAAGATAGTGTAAAGAAGCTTAAAAGTCCTAAAACTTCACCTGGACCAACTCTAAGTAAGACTCAAATTGACCTTGCTCTTGATTATTTGGCGGATTGGGTGTACGAATCATGTGGGTCGGTATCGTTTTCGAGTCTAGAACATCCAAAGTTTAAAGCTTTCCTTGCTCAAGTCGGTTTGCCGGTTGTGTCGAGGAGGGAGTTTTCCGGGTCTAGATTGGATGCTAAGTATGAGGAAGCCAAGGCGGTGTCGGAGGTGAGAATCAGGGATGCAATGTTCTTTCAGATTGGGACGGATGGGTGGAAGCATAAAGAGTTTGGTGCATTTGGTGAAGAGAATTTAGTGAATTTGGCAGTGAATCTTCCGAATGGGACTAGTGTATATAGGAGGGCAGTGTTTGTCAGTGGTTCTGTGACATCTAAGTTTTGCAGAGGATGTCTTGTGGGAGACAATAACCGGCATTTGCGGCAATGCTGTGCAGCAGTGTGTAGGTATAGTTGCCGATAAGTTTAAGGCTAAGGCATTGAGGAATTTGGAGAATCAGAATCATTGGATGGTCAATGTTTCTTGCCAGGTTCAGGGAATTGGCAGTTTGATTAAGGACTTAACCATGGAGCTTCCTTTGTTCAAAGCTGTTTCTGAGAAGTGCTTGAAGCTGGCAAGGTTTGTCATGACAATTCACAGATTAGGAAAAGCTTCCATAAGTATCAAATGCAGGAATGTGGTCATGCGGGATTGTTAAGGGTTCCGCTGCGTGGCTATGACAGGTTAAGTTTGAACCGATATTTAAAATGCTGGAAGACATTCTGAGCTCAGTTCGGGCTTTGCAAATGTTGTTATTGGACGATTCGTATAAGAATATCCATGGAAGACCATGTTGCTGGTGAAGTTGCTGATATGATTCGGGATATGGGGTTTTGGAATGAAGTGGAGGCAATGCACTCATTGATCAAGTTATTAAAAGATCTGGCCCAAGAAATTGAGGGGGAAAGGCCATTGGTCGGCAATGCTTGCCTCTTTGGAATGATCTTCGGGCGAAAGTGAAGGATTGGTGTTCAAAATTTCAAGTTGCAGAGGCCCCAGTCGAGAAAATCATTGAAAGGCGGTTTAGGAAGAACTACCACCCTGCTTGGGCGGCTGCATTTGTGCTTGATCCCCTCTATTTGATTCGGGACACTAGTGGAAAATATCTCCCTCCGTTTAAATGCTTGACACCTGAGCAGGAGAAGGATGTGGATAAGCTCATAACCCGGCTTGTATCAAGGGAAGAGGCACACATTGCATTGATGGAGCTTATGAAATGGAGAACAACGGGTCTAGATCCAGTATATGCACGAGCCGTGCAAATGAAGGAGAGGGATCCTGTAACGGGAAAAATGAAGCTTGCTAATCCTCCAAGCCGTAGGCTGGTGTGGGAAACTTATCTTACTGAGCTCAAGTCCCTCGGAAAAGTTGCAGTTAGGCTTATATTCCTTCATGCAACTTCATGTGGATTCAAGTGCAATTCCTCTTTCTTGAGATGGATGTCTACGCATCACTCCCGGGTGGGCATAGATAGGGCTCAAAAGTTGGTCTTCATCGCAGCGCATTCAAAACTTGAAAGGAGAGATTTCTCTAGTGATGACGATAAGGATGCCGAATTCTTTGGCTAGCAAATGGTGAGGATGATGTGCTCAATGAAGTTCTCGTCGAAACGTCCTCAGTATAACATTTTCTTACATTTTTCTTTAGGATTTCTAAGCTCAGTAGGATTTATTAAATTCTTTCGACTACTTTTTCAGCTTTTTCTTTCTTTTTCCATTTTTCAATCATGTAATTGTTTCCTTAGAGATTATGCGGCAGTCAGGTGGGAGATAGGACGTTGATAGGGTACTTATATTCTGTTTAGTCTGTGTTGCTTGGAGCCATATCACAAAAATGGTTGGCCTATCCATGTCCCTCGCTTGAATTTGGCGTTCTGGTTTTGCAGAAACAAGGAACTCTTATTGTTTGTAAGAAGAAGCATGCTGCTCATAGAGTTTTTACAGAACAGGAAGAAGTTTGTAAATTTTTGGTTCATCATTAATTGATCAATGATATTAATGAAGAGGGTGTTCTTTCTTGCTCTCTTTCATATAAACTCTCTCCTTTCTTCTCTCTTCTATCGTTTCTCAAATTTCCCTCAAACTTAACTAACCGTTTGATCTTAATGCTCTACCTGTACTTGTCATTGCAAGAGCCAAGAAAACATCGCTTAGCCATGTATTTGTTTGATCGCGAACTGTCATAAGTTCAACAAGTTGTAGTAGCAGTTTCATGAGAACAGCCTTTGTGCTGATTTGATCAGTTTTGTTGATATGTGTGTGCTGTGAATTTAAAATTTTTTACCCTTTGTCTCACTCTCATATCTTAATATGTAAATTTAATCTTGAAGTCAATAATGGTTAAGAATAATGAGCTGTTGTTTCAGTGCAACTTGCATGAACAGTTGTTAATTTAAATGGCCAATGTTGATGCGTCTTGTGATCAGATCATGTATCTGATGAAATTATCTCCTCTTGTAGGCACTTCGTGTTTAAATTTTAATATTATCAGAAAAAAAAATTCCAATTTATTCATTTATTTTTATTGTGATATACATGAAGATCCAAGTGGCATATGCTTGCCAAGAAATGGATACGAAAGGATGCAACATTTTTGTAAACTTCCAAAAAACATGACTAGTGTTGGTTATGGAGGTTATGATGTAATGAATCTGGATGAGAGAAGATTCAATTCAGGCAGAGAATGGGAACATAGCGTTGAATTAAACTGAACCTTTGACTTTGTCTTTTCTTTGATTGGAAAACGCTCGACCAAGATATTGTTGCACTGTCAAGGCCACCATAATAAGGTGGTTGTTGAATAGAATCCTCCGATCATCATTAAAGAACATTTTTGTTGTCAGAAGCATCCAAGGAAAAACCTTTTTAAGTTTTGGTTGTTGCCACGGTGGTTTTGCTGATGCTACCGGTTGCGCAGGTCAACCGCCTCGGGATGGAAGTATTCGACCGGCAGATGGACCGGATTTATTATATTATGCCTCATGGTGGCATGGTATAAACCTATCAATTTAAAAATCATGGTAAGGGGGAAGAATTAATGTCATTTTCAGAATAAGATTGATTAAATTCAACATTGTTTTTTTGTTTGTTAATTGGTTAAATCTAATTTTGCGATGATGGGATGAGTCCAACTAAAAAGTTGTGTTGTTGCAATTTGCAGGATGATTTTGAATGGAGCTTAAGATCACTTGTGACTTTTGCCCATCTCATCCATGTTTCTCCTGGTGTTTTGTGTCTTTGGGAATCATGACCCCACTTGGAAAGCAGTGGAATTCTGTTTCCCAAAATCCCTTTATTCATGAATATGAATGCAATTTTTTTTTTTATTTTTTTATTAATAACACATCTTATAATTCTTGTATTATCATATAAATGTTTTCCATTTGGTCATGTCACGTATCTAGTCTTCTACAATGTGGAAACAATGTAAATAATTTATTGTTTTATAAAAAAAAAAAGAAAAGAAAAGAAGCAATGATACCAAATTTGTAAATTACGATACTCAATCAAATGTTCATTTGTTAAGTTATAATCTCATTTTTCATCCTCTAAATCTAAACTCTTTGGTCAAGAAGTATTTTTCCATGGTGTTTTTGCTTTCCCTTTTTTTTTTTTAATGATTAATTTGACAAATAATAATTAGATTATATATAATATATATATATTTAGCAACATAAAATGTCAAGTTAAGTTATAATAAGTAAACGTTGAATTAAGTTTGAGTGTAACATCTAGCAATTATAATATTTTTTTTTTGTAGTTTTTTTAATTTCAAAAGGGGTTTGACATTATCCAAATTAAAATATTAAAACATAAAAGAGGCTTTAGATAAACAATTACTTCTTGAACACAAGTTAAAAAGAATCCTTATCCTTAATTTAAATTTGTGAAAGTATATATTTAAATTGAGGGTCTATCAAATCAGCTTTGTTTGAGGGTAACTTCTCTTTAAAACATTCCAAAGAGGTGGTGACGTTCATGCAGAGTAATTGGGTGATACTGCCCCCATGATTGCAAGAAAGGTCTTTTGGAGGACCCCAAAGCAAAAAATATAAAGACAGTCTTGTCGGCATGAAGCAACACACTAGATGCTTATTGAGAGGGATTCTACACTATATTTATCTTTTTTTTTTTTAGTATTCTATTATCATTATTATTCCATTATTTCATTATTGCTATTATTATTCTGATTTATTTATTTTATTATAAACGTAAGAAAGTTAATTAAAGGAAAAGAAAAAGAGAAAGGAATTGTGAGAGTCATTATATGTAGAATGAAATTCAAACTCGTTGGATTGGATCTAATTAAGTACCTTTTCAATACAATGTGAATT